>CBVK0100413261.1:0-19904 GCA_900067695.1 Picea abies | reverse complement strand
TGAGTTAAGTTAACCCTTAGGTTCAACTCCTAACTCAACCTCAAGTGCTCTAATCCTTCAGTGAGTTACTTTTTAATTTTTCAAGTCAACTTCAAATTATAACATTGAGGTCAGCTGACTTCTTCCCATGCTGCTTGAGACTATAGTCTAGTGTGGATGACTAGATTACTGAGTCTCTCCAAACCTCTTCATCAATAGGAGGGGGAAATTACATCTAGCTACACATTTCTAGGATCGAGTGCTCAAATTGGAGGTCCTTCTACTTCTTATATTTCATCCATCCATCTTTCTTCCTCTATGCCTATTCCTACAGATGATTTTCTCATGGAAAACCTCCCTCTTACCTATGGCATTTCATTAGGAGGGAGTTAGTTTTATATTATGGAAAACCCCTTGCACAAAGTACCTTCATCTGAGGGTAACCTGTATCCTCATACGAGTAATCCTTATCATGTCACTTTATCCTTGCAAGCGGCTTCCTCGGTAATGATGCCCTTACAATCCTTTATGAATCATTTGGGAGGAGGATACTAACCTAATAGACAAGTCCATGGTGTATACCAGAACCCTATTTGGATTGTGATCTCTCAAAACTAGTCTTTTTCGGGAGCATGGGATCAGATGCCACAAACCTGGATCCATTTTTTGGCCACGTTAAATCTACCAGAATTTTCAAAATTAATGAATGACCCAATGCATCATGATCTGTCATGGCCCCCATCCTTAGCAAGATTCCTTCTGACATTCCAAAGTTTGAGGGAAAGATTGGTGAGGACCTAGGTGATCATGTCACTACCTTTCACCTATGGTGCTCATTTAGCTCCCTTAATGATGATTCTATTCGTTTGAGGCTATTTCAATGCACCCTTATGGAGGTTACTGTGAAGTGGTACATTGAGCTACATGGTGGAACTTACAAAACTTTCAATCAGATGGTCTTGATTTTTATCAATCACTTCCAATTGTTGGTATGTTATAATGCTGACATAGAACTTTTATTGGCTTTTCGTCAATATAAATCCACCCACATCTCTGATCATATCCAAGAGTGGTGTAGATGGAAGAGGTTGATTAAAGCTTACATTCCTCTAGAGTTTTTGTTGGAATGGTTCCTCAAGTCTTTATTTCCTTACATTTCGAAGGATGTTTCCACATCCAGAGTGACTTCTGAGGAAGATACCATCTTCAAAGCCCAACAATTGGACCTTATATATACTCAATAGGGGATGTTATATGGAATTATCCCTGATGTGTTGCGATCAAATTACAATCCTAGACAAAATCCCAGGCCTCATGCCAATGACATCATAGGCTCCACAAATTCTAAGACTACAAACCTAGTGATGAACCAATTGAAAGATTTGTCTCTTAACTAGTGCATAGTTGTAAAATATATGGCTTCATCCTCTACCACCCAGTCGATGGATGTGCATTCTATACAGTATTTGAACCCAAATGGTAACCAACAACCTGAAGGGAACAAGAAGAAAGCACAAGGTAATAATCGTAAGGGTGGGAATAATAATAATAATAATAATAAATCCAAGGACAACAGTAATAATGATAAATCTAATAATATTGTTGGTGAGGGAAAGAAAGAAAAGAGGAAGGTTAATTTTCCCTATAGACTTTTTAAATATTATCACCTTACCCACTTGTGCCCGAAAATCGAGGAAGCCTCGAAGCTCATAGCACAACAACTTGTTGTGTCGACTAACCCATTTCTACATAACCAAAATATGACATCGGGGACCTCCAACATCGAAAATGCATCGAGTGGGAGTCAAAACCCCTCAGCACATGATGGTGGCCATCTATGCGTCAATATTGTTAAGTCTAATATTAGTATGGCCACTCGATCTCATGATTATGGTTCTTCACAACTTTTTTTAGGTCCAAATCCTCCTCCGGAAACACCTTTGCAAATTGATAAGCCTGAACCTCTGCCTCGTATTCCAAAATGAGTCCTTAAGTGCTCTTCCCATGATCCTAATGCCAGATTCACCAAAAATTACTTAATTGTCGAGGATTTGGGACAAACCCCATGCACGATGTTGACTTTGAAGGTGCTCCAGATGTGTTCTACATAGAGGAATACCTTACTATCTGCGTTGGGAGCTATAGAAATTTGTGGCTCAAAGGTTATCAAGTTTGATGTTACAGATGTTAAGCCTCACTTACCATACCATGCGGCCTTTCAAATCCATGTGGAGTATATGGATGCTACCATCAAACATACTGTAATTGATGAAGGTTCTTTGACATCCGTGATGTCTTTGGTTGTTGGAAATCCATTGGATCTCTGCCCTTGTCTCAATCCATGACCATGTTAACTGCATTTCATGGACATTATTTTATACCCCATGGTATCCTTCCCACTTTCCTGATCTAGTTACGTGCAAAGATTGTGGAGGTTAAGGTTGAGGTAGTTGATAGGCCTCTTATCTACAATTTTTTTCTAGGGCATAATTGGACTTATGCTATGATAGCCATCGTGCCATCATTTTTTAGTGTATTATGCTTTCCGCATGAAGGAAATATTGTGAAAAGTGACCAATTTTACTTTGCACATCCTATTCCTACTACATCGGTGGGGCCTTTGGTCCCCATTATTGATAATTCTCAGTAGACAACTAAGAATGTTGGTGTCAGGATGTATTCCTCCTTTATGGGTACTCTTGATTTCATGGCACCAAATTTGTACATTAATGCCATCTCTGGTGAGTCTTGGTCATCAATGAGGTCCATTCCTGTCCGTAATTCGTATTTCAATGACCCTTGGTTTCTACCTTCCCCGACTATGTCGTATGAAGTTCATTCGCATATCAAGATGTCAATGCCACTGTCTGCAGTAGAAATTGGGTATCAAGCTATATAAGAATCTACTATTGACCTGGATCCTTCCTCCTCATAGATGGACAAGGTGGATCCTGTCTTAGAGCCCATATTGGCTATACAATCATCTTGTTCACATGATTGCGTTGATGATCCTTTACCCTCGAATGAATCCATCTTAGAGTTCATGTATGGTCCTGATAGGCCTTGGGACGATATGCATCATAGATCCTATTTTCTCCTAGAGCTTGTGAGGATTGAATAAGATGAGTTTAGGTCCACCATGAGTGAGATGGTAGGTCATGCCATGGTTTCGTTAGATACACATGGTATATATGCCGAAGGAAACATGGCAAACATTTCTCCTACCATCATGATCAACATATCTCGAACACCTGGTAAAATCGAAAATGTATATATCGGTGTAGATTGTTGTCCTGAAGAAATTCAGATTACACCGATCTCTTTAAGGAATTTCGAGATGTATTTTCTTGGTCGTATGAAGAGATGCTAGGGATCGACCCTAGTATTTTCGAGAATGAAATTAAAACTTATACAAATGATAAACCTCTTCGACAATGAATTAGAGCTATCATTCAACTCACCTTCGACTAGTATTTGAAAGATGTCACTATTATCACATTTGGTTGAACCCTCACAAATGCATATTTTGCATTAGGTCTAGCTTCCTTTTAGCATTCATAGTTTCTGAGCATGGGATCATGGTGGATCCTATAAAGGTTGAAAAAATACTTCGATTGCCTCCCCCACGCAACATTCAACAACTTCTGGGTTTCAGGGGAAGAATAACTTCCTGCATCATTTCATAGCCAACTATGCCAACATAACTAAGGGTTTCATGCATATTTTGAAGAAGGACACTCCGTTCATATGAAATGAGTGAGCCTAGGAATCCTTTGATGCTAAGACTTGTTAGCGACACCTTTGTTGAATCCCCCAGACTATAGTAGAGATTTACTGCTTTACATTTCCACATCCTAAGGGATGGAAGATATGGTTCTTATTTAAGAGGATAATGAGATCCATGAGCATGTTATCTACTACCTTATTCTAAATCTAGTTGGTCACAAACTTAAATACTCCCATGTAGAGAAGCTAGCCTTAGTTTCCATACATGAGGTTCAAAGATTACATTACGATATCTTACTCTACAAGAATACCATGGTTGTTGATATCAATCCATTTCAATATGTCATCACAAGGTGTATCATAGGGGGGAATACAATAAATGGATTGTTATTTTAAAAGGCATTTGATCTTGGCTTTTCCTTCGCTAAATCCAAGAAGTCTCTAGTTTTTATGGAACTAATGTCAGACTTCCATAGGCTGGATGAGGATAATTTTCACGGCGATTCATTTGCAGATGAACATATATTCCTTATCTTATCTTCAGACCCCTGGTATGGAGATATTTTAATCTACATTCAAACCCTGAATCATCCCCAACATCTTTCAAGAGATGATCGATGACACATACACCATTAGGCCAAGAAATACCTTATTATCGATAACATGTTGTATCATCGAGGGTTAGATGCTATTTTGCGATGTTGTTTGAATCACGAGGAGGATGAGGATGTTCTCAATGACTGTCACAGTGGGGCTTGTGGTGGTCAATTATCCAAGCTTGAGAAAACCCAAAATATATTGTGAGCCAATTATTTTTGGCCGTCAATTTTTAAAGATTGCGTTGAAGCAGTCAAGAAGTGTCACCCTTTCTAGTTGTTTGCATGTAAAATGTGCTCACACCCTACCCCTCTTCACCCAGTCATTACCATAGGTACCTTCACTAAGTGGGGGGTGGATTTCATGGACTGCAACCCAGCCTAGGCTAGGGGGAACCATCATATTATCGTGGCACCGTAGATTATTTTACTAAATGGGTTGAGACCATGCTTACCATTAAATCTGATGGTGAGATTGCAACACTTTTCGTATTCAATCAAATTATAGCTCGGTTCAAAATATCAAAGGAGATTGTCACCGATCATGGCAGTCACTTCCATAATGCGATGATGAAAGAGTTAGCATCGAAAATACGGTTTACACATGATCATTAATCCCCCTACTATACCCAAGAAAATTGACAAGTAGAGGTCATGAATAAATCTCTAAAGATCATTTTGCAAAAAGATGTCATGTAGAGTAAATCTAACTGGCATGTGATGCTTTACCCTACACTATGGGAATATTGAACCATGGTTAATACCTCCACCCATTTCTCACCATTTCAGTTAGTCCACAACGTGGATTCGATTCTTCCTATTGAATGAAAAATCCCTTCCCTTAAGTTGGAAATCGAGCTCCCACCTAACACGACCGATCTCGAAGAATTCCTTGTACACCTAGAGAACCTTGATGAGCAGTGTCGAGATGCCTCTACGACCATCGAAGTGAATAAATGATGTGTTAAGTTCCAATATGATAAGTCCGTCTGTCCCCAAAAATATGCTGGGGGTTACTTGGTCTTGCTTTATGACCAAGCTAAGGAATCGCTGGGGGCAAGAAAGTTCAACCCCATGTGGCACAGTCCTTATATTGTACGACATGTCCTAGAGAAAGGAGCCTATGAATTATAATATTATGAGAAGAATGTGCTGGATGAGCCCATAAATGGGATCTACCTTAAAAGGTATTATGCCTGAGCCTTCAAGCTTAGGAGTGACCTTTGTATATTAGTGTATTTTAGTGTATATACTTCTTTTTATTCTTTTGCATCATCGACCTGCTTATTGAGTTTTCTCTTGATTGGTAGACGTCAATGAAATCTTCGGTGTACTTAGGATTCACAGACGGTTCCAGTCGTCATATGTGAAACATGGATTCCACTACTTGGGTTATCTATTCACACAAGGGGCAACTAGTGTCTTTAGGTGGCGTTTTTTTGGAGCCATCAACGAATAATGTGGCCGATTATAACATATTTATAGAGCTATTACGCGACGCCATTTCACATGGTGTTCGATCTTTAGAGGTTCACCTAGATTCCAAGTTAGTTGTATGTCAATTGAATGACAATTACCGAGTGAGAGATCCTACATTACTCTGACGTTTCCTATGAGTACAACTTTTGGAATGATATTTTGATTTTATTACTTATAATCACATCCCTCAAAGTTATAATCAAGTATCTAATGCATATGCTAATTACATTTTAGATTGGAATTTGTCACATAACTAAGTAAATAAAACACACATTCACACATTCATCCATTTTAATATATGCAAGTAAATCCAAAAGGCCAATATATATATATATATATATATCATCCTTTAAGTCCAAAAAATATGGTGTCATAGTAAAAAATTGGGCTCATGCCCTCAAAATACATATACGATCGGTACATTGCATAACCATGTCATCTAAGATTGAGGTCCCGGATGCATGTCATGATAGCGCACTAAAATGATTGGAAGACACTAGAAGAGTCTCACTCATGCACAGGGTACACCCACCACCTGTCGCTGCATCACCTCTGGTAGATCCTCCACCTGGACCATAGGAATCTTGTGCGTCAGATGAGACAAGTTTCCCTGCACATTTGGAAGAACTCTCTCCACGTCCCCGACTACCATCTCATATCCTCGAACCCTGCGCTGATGTCATGGATACCCACTTATTCATTGCAGACCTACATCTACATACGAAAATAACCATTAGTACATGATACGATACCAACAATTTTGCATTTTTGTTTGCATTTAACAAATTTAAAAGCAAAAAAAATTGAAATATATAAAATCAATTCTCATCGATTTCCCAAAAGGAAGATCTTGCTGGAAATGGCATGTCACAATCCCCTTGATAGTCAATCCCCTCATAGGGATAGTCATCGATGGCTATGATATGTCATTGCCACTAGTGAAATAACTCATCGTTGTAAGGGGTTGGCACCCTACCACTTCCCAACCGACTCATCACCTGGGTCTACCGTGACATGGCTAGATCGTGTAGACCATGTGGAGTAATCTATACTCTAGGGCTCAAAGTTGGAACCCTCTCAAAGAAAAGTCTAAACAAAATGGAGGTGAAACCGAAGTTCCTCATCCTCTTGAGTTTGCGGTCCGTGAACGGGCTCTTTATGTTGGCCAGTAGTGAGGTGCACCAATCGTAAACCGTGGGTCTCAAACACTCCAAAACATAGAAAATGAGTGGCCTCGATGCTTGGTGGAATGAGGCCGACCTTGATATCCATGTGAGTAATAAGACGACAATATTTAGACTCAGGTTCTCAATCGCCCTGATAGGGAGTTGGCTCCCCACTTTCTCTGTGCCTGCAACAGAGTAGGTGGCGATGTAATCCTCCATAGTCCTCCCACCTCCAGACCCTCAGGCCTTGATATTTACCATCTCGCCTTGGTGAGACAATCTTGTGATAAAGTATACATCATTCACTTCAATTATCAATGGTTTCCCATTGAGATTGAAGGCCTCTGTCTTTGGATTCCAATAGTTTATCAATGTTTGGAGCAACCTCACTTGAGCCCTCATTCCTTTTATGGACCAAAATTTATAGAGACCACATATTTGCAATCTTGTTGGGCCCTCATATCTCTTTCCACTATTACATCGACCTCCTCATGCTCCCTTTCTCTCCATGCAATAACCATACTACAAAGGAAACATCAAATTTTGAGAAAATTTTGATTAAAAACCTTGTGTGCGGAGTTGTACACAAGATACCATTATGACATTCATGTATAGGACTTGATGTATGTGGGGAATATTCTCTTTTACCACGTATATGGGGTCGTGTAAGTGATCCGATAAACCATAGCTTGCGTACACCCTAGTTTCCAAGTTACAACCTCTTAAACTCAAAATTTGAGCACTAAAACTAGGAATTAAACCATGGAAATTGAAGAGAATAGGATAGGAACTTACTTGGTCCAGACGGTTTCCATTTCCATTGATTGTAGCTCTCAAAATCATCACTGGAATATTGTGGGTTAAATGGCCTCAAAAGCACTACGTTGGTGAAAAACTAAAATGACATGGTAAAAAATTCTTGTTTTTACTATATGTAGATAATTTTTACCCACTTTATATAGTTTTACCCTATCTTTCCTGTTTTTGACCATGTGGAATAATAGTGTAGTGTAAGACCTGGTTTGAAGTGGTTTTGTCTAGGATTTTTCTAAGGATTTCCAACGTCCTGTGGCCTGTTTGTGCCTCCGACAGGTATATTCCATCACAGGAATATAGGATTAGGTTCTCACCCTGCTTTGTATTATTGCATCATCCTATGACCATGATTCACATGCCCTAGGTACAGATCCATTTATTAGCAACACATAACCTTCTTGCTACTACTAGAAGTGTCGTTATTAAGTGGTAGAGACTTACCAAACATGGGCACCCTAGTTAGAACACTTTTGTCATTTGGTTCCCATGAAGAAGTTACTCCATAGGTCCAGTATTTCCTTATAGTCCCAATATGAATTTGCATTCAAACCTCATATTCTTACTCAAAATCATTCTGACCACTACCTATGGGACTCCTGGTGAGTCTTGGTTAAGCTTTTTTATGACTATCGAAAAAATGAAAAGATTACCAAGTGAATTTGTCTCTTTCACACTCGTTAAATGGATTTTAAAGGATATCTATTTTGGTATAAGTTTAACCCTTTTCTGGATCAAGTAGACTTCTTACTAAAATGGAAAACTCTAGTCATCATTGGATAGAAGAGTTCTCATGGGTATTATTTTATATTTTTTTGGGCCTAGGGGACTAACATCTATGAAAAAGGACACTCTTCGAATTAAGTTGTAATTTCATCCCATTATCCTGCTTGCATTGTTGAGCATAATGCCAGCTCCCGCTTTCTCGTTATAAGTCTCTTGCCCCAACAATTCTCAGTATTAGCCAAGTAATGCCTTTCATATATCCTTTGCATCTTGACACTCTTTACCCATTGAGGAAGCATTCCCATGAGTGTCCATGTCCCACATGCGTTTCCTTGCATTGAGAATAGGTATGTTCCACCACTTGGAACTAGTTTCTTACTTGTGACACTCATTTACTTTTGTGTATCATAACATTTCTTTTACTATGAAAAAACCGATAAATAGACGGGTAAGAAAATAATATTATCTCTTATCGACTGTAGTCATGTCTCCTTTGAACAAAGCACAAACTAATGAGTCCATTTCATCCAAGGTTTGGGTTTAGCATGACCTTAGGAAGTTGAACTCATTACTCAAAGTCTACTCCTCCAATTGCTTATTCTTCCATTCCCTATGGAGAGTTTGTTGATGCCTCATGCACGATTTTTTTTTGTCAATGATCAATGTTAAGTCTATGCTACCTGAATTATCCATCTATCTCATGCTTTTGTTCAAAGGAAGTATAAGCCTGTGTTGACCATTCCTCAAAAATATTGACTTTGCATGTCGACCATCCCCTTACAAGTGGATCTCAGAATCACATGAAGCTTTTATCCTGCCTTGCACACTGGGCCTACTTTCATCATTGGTAGGTGACCTTGGACCCAACATATGAAATCTCCTCATTGGTTTATGACTGGGGGGTTTCCCTTGTGTTCAATGAAAATAAATATATTCACACATTGGGATTTGTGATGTGTCTTAGATTCCATTATCCCTATTGGTGGTTTCCTCACTGTTGTCGACCATTTCCATTATTGGCTACTAGTAAGAGGGTCTCTTTCATGTACTACTTGCATCTGGTGCATGTGAAATATGCACATGGTTGTTGGTTCATGAACATCCTATTCGTTTGAGATCCTCCTAATCATCAAGCTATTGCTTTGTACCTCACGCTGGATGATGAGAGATACCTTAATGCTCTCCTTTCAGTGGGTCTCCTTCCATTGACTTCAACTCATCTATTCTGGAATCAATATCTAGATTCCTATGAGTACCTAGAGGATTGCAGTCATCAGTGGTAGGTTCTCTTGCCATCGACAGTTGGGAATACATCAATGTCCCTTAATCGATGGATTCTTCAAGTGTTTGAACTAAACACCCTTATTCAAATTTGTTGAATGTATTCAGTTCCTTGACACCTACTTTCATTATCGATGGGTTGTCTCGCATTTGTTAACGATATACCTCAATGATGAGTAATCAAATGAAGTCTCATTGTGTTCGAATTCAATTCCTTTATTCACATAATGTATACTTGCACCTTTGATGGATAATGTAGAAGACCGCCATTTTATAGTAGCATCACCCCATATCTGTTGTTGTCTTTCATTAGATCGATATCTATATGACTTCAGTGATCATGGAATATCAGATTGTACTCCATTGTATATAGATATATTCAATTAATTTTGAGACTAGAATCCATTGTATCTTGTTCATGACTATGATAGCCTATCCATTTTTTATTTCCTATTCATGACCATGAACAAGTATTTAATATATATCCACATGGATATGAAGCGTAATTCATATTATAAACCATGATTACAAAGTCAATATGAATTGTAATATTCTCATGAATAACTAGTACTTCTAGCTGAGTCTTCATTACTCAATTTATGGGAATTATAATGTATTTCAGCCATCACAGATACTCCACTAGCCTCACACATTAGGGGCCATCTATTATAGAAAAATTTTCCACACTATATGCATCTTTCTTTGATGGCCTTCCATTCCCCTCTGTATACTTAATTTCCCCCTTTTTCTCACTCCATAGTAAAAAGTACATGTTTTTTCCCCATATACGCAAGACACAGTTAGACTACTCATGTATATGTAGGTTTCTCCATTACAATCTACGTACATTGGGTTTTTTTCTCAAAAAATAAAAAAAATTATGTTAGTTTTCCATGCCATGTCAGGAGATCCATGATCCTTGACCTTCCATATACTGGAAACACTCTGACTCAACCCTTCAATTCCATTTGAAGGCTATAAATTGAGCCATATACAAGCCTTGAAAAAATTGTTCCTCATTGAGAGAAAAGACTCTCTCGAGAAATTTCACCTCATATTGAGTCTGCATCCCTTTGTCCTTGAAAGTATGAAATTATTGTGTTCATCCCCAAAGATCTTCGTATATTGATATGGAGAACCTCATTGAATCCTATTACTTGTGAGATTTCCTTTGTGGAGGATTGAATTGGTGAAGGCCCAACTAGAGGGACTCAGTTTCTCGGTTCCGATATGCGTCGTTACAAAAATTTGTCACCTATGTACTTCTGTTGATTACATTAATATAAATACTATTTTATCAACCAATTATATGTCAAAAATATTTGTGTTACTTTCCATGGGCATATTTGTTATGTATGTTAATGGATTATGGTAGTTTATATGCTAACATTTTATATAATTTCCACATACTCGCGTATATTGGTTGTTTAAGAAAAGTTGTAGGTATAAATATTTGGGTCGTGAGCTCAACTGTGGTCTTCTTTGGACATCCGGACGAGGTAGGATTCTAGCCTTCTCTTGTTAGCATTTCTCTCTCTCTCTCTCTCTCTCTCTCTCTCTCTCTCTCTCTCCCCCAGGAGGTCACACACTACTTCAAATGCTTCATACTAGACACGAACTACTTCATCTATATTTGGATCATAATGATACAAATTATCCAAGGCCATTCTATGAAAAACATGTTCTTTAATCCACACATGATTAAATTCCAATGGCCCTAATACTTTTTTCGTTACAAAATCTAATTTCAACAAAATAGGTTGATGATAAAAAACCCCATCCGTTCCAATCCAAATTTTGTAACGATAGAAATTTTCCAATACACCCTCAACAATCAATACTCAATCAAGATCTTTGACACCCCTATAGCACCACATCTACCATTTTCCCAAGTTGATACCATCGACAATGACTCCACATCCACCAAATTTGACTCTTCAAAGATATGAATAAAATATTATGCCAAAGGGTTGCACCAAGCAAAATCCCCCCAAACCTCTCTTCCAGAAACCGTCAAATTCAGGTCTCCTCCCAAAATTAAGGGCAGGTCTTTTAAGATACCGTATTTGACTAAGGAATCTCAGAATATTTTGCAATCTGCATATGGGACATAACAATTAAATATTCAAAAAACCTTTTCTAGGGTCTTGAGATTCCATTGGAATGTAATACCTATAGATGTAGAAGTTCTGTTAAGATATGTAATATATGGAATCCATGTAGTACATAACCCACCCGATAATCCATTTGCATCAATAGTACAAAACTTCCACTTAGGAAGAAATGATGACAAAAATTCCACAACCATATTTTCTTGCAGTAATATAACGTCAGTCCTATACAACTTGAATATCTTGTGAAGGGATAGAATTTTCGGGGCACCCCCAACTCCTCTCATGTTTAATGAAAATATAATCATGGTAGAGCCCCGTTCCCAAGCTTCTCTTCTCTAAGTGTTAGAACCATTATTTGTTTTCAACCTTGCTTCACTTATTTGAACACTTTATTTATTTATTTGGACATGAAGGATTTTTGACCTAGATGGCTAGCGGGTTCCATCATGGGAGAAATCCCACCCTCAATGACACAAGAGCCCTCACACCCCTTAATCTTACGAGAATAAAAAATTGTAACATGACAACGAGGGACTAACTTATAATCCAAAAGGAGGGTTATTTGCAACAAGGAAAGACCCTAAATTTGAAACCTAGGGCACAACGATGACTTCTATTGCCTCCTTGGGTGCACCAAAAAAGAACCCATTATCCAAATTCTCCATAAACCCATAGAAAACAAGAGGTTTTTACTCAAGTCTCAGATCCTGCGACAAAGAAACAAAGTGTAAAGGAGTACATTTATCTTTACTCAACAAATCGCCCATCGGATCAACTTGACATCCTTCATCCTTGGATACATCCTTAGCTCCATCTTTTTATGAAGGAGGACTTTGTTTGATAACCTAGAATTTTGGAATACTTGGATCAACTGATATGGATTTCAGAACCTTACCACCACACAAGGGTTTTGGATCCAACTTATCCTTTCTGATAGGTCTCTACGAAGATGACCTAGCCACATAACACTCCTACCTTAGCTAACCAAATTCACGATAGATATAACAACAAAAAGGTAAATTCCAATAGTTCAGTTACTGCGAGAATGAGTCCAACTTCCACACTACCTCCAATACTGACAACAATCCTTTGCTAAGGCCGAGTTCCACCAACACCTTGGAAACTCTTTTTTATTCAAATTTAAGGGAGAACTCATTGAAATATACAAACTGACCTAACACTTTCACAACATACTAAAAGACTAAATTTGACCAAAGTTCTATTAGGAATCGAGGAAACATAACTCAAACATGCTAGAAAATCAGAGGTATCGTGCTCAATAAATTCCCAATTTTGTCCAGGAACCCATAGAAATGAAGTTTGTGACATGGTTCAAAAGCGAGGTTTATATGCTTAGAATTTTGGCTAACTCTCATAATTTTTTTCATTCATCCACATCCCTATTGGGTTGTTATATTGTTTGCAATGAAAGTCTAGTCGAGGTGAATCGACACTGACGGTCGAAGCCGAGGTGGATTGACAGTAGGTCGAAGGTCGAGAAAGTCAACCAGGTAAAATCAAAGTCAAAGATATCGATGACAAGTCAACTGATAAGAGGTCGAAGTGCGTTCATGAGATGACCGACTAGAGACTGAATGGAGGGTATGATGTTGATTGTGTCTTAGGTGTAGACCAAGGTTAGACATGCAACCTTTTATTTTGAATGAATAAGACCAAGGTTAGACATGCAACCTTTTATTTTGAATGAATAATACAACAAGAGAGAAGAACGCTCAAAGGAATGTTGGTTTTCCCGGTTAAGGGTTTCCAGGGTAAAATATCAGTGTACTGTGTGATTCGGTGCTGCTAAATTTCTCGGGTGAATATTCAACCAAGAAAATGTGGGACAAGCTGGGAAGATTATACCAGTTGAAATCTCTGGTAAATAAGTTATTTATTAGAAAGAAACTATATCTTTTGAGGATGAGTGATGGAAGTTCAGTGACTGAGCATTTAGATGCTTTTAACACCATGTTAAGCCATTTATCATCTGTGGATATAAATATCACTGATGAGGAGAAGTGTATCAACCTATTATGTTATTTTCCAGACTCCTCTAATAGCCTAGTCATGGCTATTGGGAGTAATACAACCACACTAGTGCTAGAGGACGTGGTTTCTTCTCTGTTGTTGGAAGAAATGAGAAGAAAGAAAATGGAAGGATCGACCAAAGATGCTATGGTAGTGAGAGGTTGACCACTAGACATAGATAAAGCCAAATTCTATGGTAGAAATTATATTTTGAAGGGTATATCTAAATTCACGATTCATTCGACGCGAAGATGATGGAAATGCGGTAAAGTTGGGCATTATAAAAGGGGCTATAATTCGAAGGAAACATAAGGAAGTGCTGGATCTGACAAGAAGTAGTCGACTGAGAGAAAGACGACCTTGAAAAAGGGAGGTGATGTTTACCTCGCGTCGACCAATACATAGTCGGATCAATATGTTTGGCTAATTGACTCAGGAGCATCCTATCACATGACACCACATAAAGAATGGTTTTGTGAATATGAATGATATGATGGGGGTGATGTGTTCTTGGGGGATGACTCGACAAACAAAATTGTCCGACGGGGAAGAGTTCAACTGACACTACAAGATGGGAGGAAAAGAACCCTTCTAGGTGTGCTACACATTCCAGGTTTGGAAATAAACTAGATATATGTCAGCAATATGAGTGATACAGGCATGCATACTCTATTTCATAAGGATTTGTGCAATATGGTTGGAGGTGCAATGGTACTAATGAGAGGATTTTAGATTGGAACCATGCACAAGCTCTTAGGGAATGCCGACTCCAGTGGATACAAAAACACCTTTGCTCCTGAAATCAACTCTACCGTGACTCGAATTGACTTGATGTCAACACAACTCAACTAGACTCAAGCTAAGTCGGTCCAAATCCACTTGAAAAGACATGATAAAGTCAACCCGACCAAGCTATGGAACGAGAGGATGGGACACATTGGAGAAAAAGGACTTCGAGCTATGAAAATAAAAATTATGGTTGAAGGTTTTCATGAATGTGGTTTAGAAGTCAACTTTTTTGAACATTACATATATGGGAAACAAAGTTGGGTGAGGTTCCCATCTGGAGTGACAAGGGAAAATGAGATTCTAGAAATGGTGCATAGTGATGTGTTTGGCCCGGTTACAATTCCTTCACTTGGTGGATCCCTATACTATATATCCTTCATAGATTTATTTTCTAGGAAGGCATGGATATATTTGGTGAGGAAGAAATTAGAGGTTTTTGAGATATTTAAGGAGTTTAGATCTCTTGTGGAAAACCATACAGAGAAGAGAATTAAAGCACTGAGAACAGACAATGGTGGTGAATTTTTTGGAAATGAATTTGATCAATTCTGTAAGTAGTGTGGCATAGCACACCAAAATAAAACACCATATACCCCACAACAAAATGGAGTTTCCAAGAGAATAAACAAAACATTGATGGATAAGGTAAGGATTATGCTTAGTGGTGTTGGGATCACACAGGAATTCTAGGCGAAGGTAGTCGAGACTGCAATATATCTGGTGAATATGTCTCCTTCGTCGACACTAGTTGACACGAATCTAAATGAGGTATGGTATGGTAAGAAGCCTTTAGTGGCACATCTCAAAGTATTTGGGTGTGATGCATTTGTGCATGTTCCCAAGGAAAAGAGGAGCAAGCTGGACAAGAAGACAGTCAAATGTGTTTTCATTGGATACAAAGAAGGGATGAAAGGATATAAGTTCTGGGATCCTGCATCATGGAGGAGAGTAACCTCCCTGATACCATTCTTGATTTTGGAAAGAGAACCTAGAAAACCTGACCTAAGAAGAAGTTCATGAGCTTGATGCTGAGAGAGCACCTGATAAACCTTGCAGAGGCTGTGATAGAGATAGGATATATGATAAAGTTGTAGAAATTTCCCTAGTGATATAATGGCTTGGCACGGGGGTGGGCATAGTGATAAGAGTGAATGCCTCAGAGCCTATGGTTGGGTGGAGAGGCGAAAACCCATAGTCAGTTTGTTGGTTGCAACTTGTAAAATATAAATATTTCATATACCCTATGCACTTGAATTGAAATGCATGATTTGAATGATTGTATTTGTGATATACATGTACCTCCTGGATATAGGATGGTGATGGTAAGATATTGTGTCAAAATGTTCCGCACGTGAAATTGATGGTAACAATGCTTATTGTTCTTCTATAAAATACTGCATTTGAATGGTTGTAAGATGACAAATTTTGGCCATTACACTGGTTGGAAAATACTCAAGGTGTTTTCCCAAGGATCAACTTCAAAGTTCTAGAGTTGGGACAGACTCCATGGGAATACTATAGTCTTGTTGATCCCTTGAAAAATGCCTTTCCCTACTATAGATCTTGAGTTCTATGAATGGAATGTGCTTCCTTCAAACCATCAATCCAAGAGACCATAGATTCATTCCCATGGCCTTAACCAAATCTTGGCTAATAGTTATGAGAGTAGCCTTTGGATATTGACAAAGATCCATAGGACTAGGACAATGGAACCCTTCACTACACTAAAAAAGGAGCTAATTTATGCAGGACTATGGGAGTCCAAAGCTCTAGGGTGAATGAACGTTGCAACGTCCTAAATGCGTTGAAGGTGACCTATCAGATCGATAACTTGACAATTGACTGACAATTGGTGTTCATTTACCCGTTATCGTGAGATTCATCTCCCTATTAAAACCTGATCCACTTATTGGTCGTGAAGTAACATGAGACGTAGATATGAGGATATTCATGATCTCCCTTGACCGTTGGATCTACGTCATGGTCAGTTTGATGTTGACCACTGCAGGAGAAAAAGGGTGTTAAATGGTTGGAATCCATGAATGCCAAACTCACGAAGTAACACGAGCCATGGATCTAAGGATCCTTTAGGATCTTTCTTGACTATTAGATTGAGTGTTAGTGGAAGGATAGAGTAAGGGAAGGGATGACCGACAAAAATAAATCATTTTGCCTTATGATCCTCCTAGCCGATTACCTCAGGGACTAAAGAGTTAATATTTTGTGGATGGTGAGAATGCGAAACCATGAATCCCCGTTAGCCATTGGATCAAAACATGGAAGATTATGGGTCATTTGGTCATTATTATTCTCTTTGGATAAACCCCACTTCGGGTGATTCATGATGCAAGGTGTGGAGTCTCCCCAAAGGCTGGAGTGATGTCAGCAGATGACATGGCCAAAGTACACGGTGGAGTTCGACCGTATGACGGAGCCGACACATCATCTCATGGCTAAGACACATGTCTTACTGACTCATCGTATATGGTATAAGGTTTGAGAGATGGGTGCCATGTTTCAAGGTGGTGTCATCGCCACACATCTGCTAGGTGGAAGATGGTAGTAGGGACACTCGTGCAGAATGCCCTGTACATAAGAGGGACCTACTCCGAGATTTTAGGACTTCTGAACTCTGGGTGTTTGGAGTGCTAAGATGAAAACTCCAAAAGGGACAAAGTCCAGATCCATGTCATAGGACTCTGGGGTTTGGTACTCCATAGGATTTTCAAATAGAGAAAAGTGGTTGAAGCGTTGAAGCACCGAAGTGCTGAAGCACCAAAGTTTCTCTGGTTCTAGTGTCAAGATCTTATAGGAGAGGCTCGTGTGCGTCATGATGATGTGGAATGTATAGATAGCTCCACATGTTATCATGGTATTGGACACGAATTAGGTGTGGGACCCCACCTCTCTAGTCAAGTCCAAGCAATGTGTTAAGTGCATGTAAATCTTAACCATTATATTCAAAGGTGGACAAAACTCCACCATAGATTCTCGAGTAGAGAGAGAGGATCCAAGAATTCGGGTCTCTGGGAAGCTTTAGTGCTGTAAAAAAGAGCGTGGAAATAGGACTAGGTTCCATCACCGGTTGCATGGTAAGGAAAAAGGGAAAAACAAGAAGCAACGAGGTTGGGGAAGTGAATAAGCCCGCAACAAATCGACATAGACTTTCCCCTGTAATATATTCTTCCACATCCACGTCATTTCCAAAGGATGGTGATCGAGGCCACAATAGTTCCATGTTGGATGGTATGAGGAAAGTGAAGCCACGTGACGAAGGTAGTGGCCATTGGCCAATGACACCTCGAAAACTTTGTAAGGCCATGACTTTTGAACCAAAACTCAGTTTTAAACAAATTTATAGTCATTGGAAAGATCTCATAGAGAATAAGGAAATGGTGCTCTTATCTGAGGGATTCAAGAAGCTGCAGAACCGAGGAAAATTTTATAACCCATCCCTTAAAAAGGTACTTAGGGGTTGGGTGTGTTATAGAGTGGTATCAAAGCGGGAAACACCACTTGGCCTGCCTGGGCTCCCGAAAGAGTCAAGTGATTTTTCTTTCTTAGAAAACTTTACGGGAGAGGGCACCTTGCCCTACCCTATCTAGTAGAGCATGATTCAAACATAGGCCTCGATGGGTTGGAGAAAAATCATAAGAATAGTTTACCAAGCCTAAGATGAGCCTAATAAGAATATCACTATCATATGGAAATTATCTGCATAATTTTCTTGAGGAGAAGGATGCAGATTAAAATTCAGTTGAGATTTTACCCAACGAGATTGAATCATGCTAGATTGTGGAAGAATAAGCCTATCATTTATTTTGGGAAATTATATCCAGTCCTACAAAATTGGGATTATGACGAGAGACATTAACAAGGATGATTTTAGGGGCTAAATTTCTCTCATGGGCTAATTTTCCATGGTTTTTCCAAAAAAGAGATTTGTTATTTTAAAAATGATTCACCCAAATTTTATAGGATACAATTATTTTACCTTACCAATCGCCAAAATTTTATAAAAAATGTATAAAATCATTAGAAATTTGAATGTTTTTTCAAAAATATCGCTAAACATTTATAGTTGGCATATGAAGGATGAGTAATATTCGCCAATATTTATACATTTTAAAATAATTTTCTATCCTTAAAATCATCCCTAGACATTAATAATAAAAATTGGATGCAAATGGCATAAATTTGTTTTAAGGAATACTTATTCCATAGGGAAAATGGACTGAATAGGTGGTAGGAATTGCCTAAAAAGTGGGATTATGAAGCCTATGTTAATTAAAAGTGTTTATTAAATGAAGGATTTTTCATTGGGAGTACAATCCTCCATGTATAGGGGCCTTATGGAAGTAGGTGAGATCATCCTACTTGACCTCTCATAACTGATAAAAACAAAAAAAATTCATACTAGGGTAATCACTATTTGTAAAATAAAAGAAGTCATGTGGACTGAGAATGAACCCCATGAAAGAAGTGAAATGACATGAGCAAGTTCAAAATATCATGGTTGTGCTATGGGAGTGTTTATCCCTATTAACTTAAGGGAATGTCTATGCAAGAGGAATAGGTGTGGTGACCATTTTATGAAAAGGGAGAGCATGTGCAACTCTTTGGTTCCAAAGGGAACTGAGAAACAAATTTGTTTATGAGTATAGGAATTGTTGGGAAGAATTTTCTAATCAAGATGATAAAACACGATGTAGAAATATGGAGTGATTGAGTGATAAATAAACACAACCTTCCTTTCTTGGTGGATAGAAAACTAATATGCCAGAATTCCTATGGGAGGAGGAGAGTGACCTCCATCCTTGGCTGTTGCTGAATAGAAATATTAATGAAATGTTGATCGTGAATGTGGTAAAGGAAGTGTTGGGACACTTCTAGATGACCAATGGGTCAGGTTGACATCCAAAGGTGGATGGTATCCATATAAGGTATGGCTTGATATGCTTAAGTAACAGTGAGAGGGAATCTAGAAAAGGATTCCCTCGATAAAAGGTCTGTTAACCAAAATTGGTTTGAGGCATGAAAAAAGAAGATTGATAAGCTGTCTTGTTGCCTCGGGAATTGTTAGAATTGCCTAGATGGTAATTTTGGATTGTTGAATAACTTTATAGTAGTTGAGTAAAAAAAAATCCTCCTTGCTGGTTGTTTTCATATGGAAAGGGGGACATAGTTATGATTATGTCTGTTAA
>CBVK0100413260.1:0-19904 GCA_900067695.1 Picea abies | reverse complement strand
GGGAAGTTTTGGGAAAAAGATCCCCACACTCATTCGCCCCCCCTCTAAGTGTGGTAGGTGTGTCCAATAAGTCACTCCTATAATTGCTCTTAGGTGTCCCCAAATTCTCTTACAGGTTTTAATGACTTTCCCCATTATCAATTTGGTAGTTCAATTTTAAATTAGAAAGTTCTTAATGGTAGATACCTTACTAAGTTTGATTTTCTGCTTTTTCCCTTGGGTTTCCCTTTTCTTCTTATGTTTCCCTCTTTTCCTAGTTTCCTAAATATTTTAGATTTCCCTCTTTCCCCTTTTCATTTAGGACTCAAATTGGCAGGTGTAGAAATTAACCCCCTTTTTCCTTTTTCCCTTTATAGTTAATAATTTTAAATTATCAAAAATAATAAAACGATTATTTCCCCTTTTTTTAAATTTTACCCTAACAGATTTTTATGAATCATTTAAATTTCTTACCCCCTTATTGTTATTAACGAAGAGTATAATTATTATTTATGTTGTTTTTTTTATTTTTTTATTTTTTATTTTAAATAGACAGATAAAATTTTACCACTAGCATAATTTAGACTTAGACCTTAAATTTTCGTGATAGGCGACATTTTATTAGGGAATTCATTTTTAAAAATTCTTAACACATTATTCGTCCTAAGGCCATTTAGGTTCATTCATTTATCATCAACAACGTGATGTGCCCTTCAGGATGCACTAGGTGCTCCAAGGGTGCCACTCACCTTAATCTGTTTCCCTTGCACAACGTGCCCTTCAGGACGCACTACGTGCTCCAAGGGTGCCACTCGTCTCTTTCCATTTTTCTTACATGACGTGCCCTTTAGGACGCACCAACTACTCCAAGGGTGCCACTCGCCTCTAGACTGACTTGGTAGACATAAAAAAAAACCTGGAGTCAATACTCCACCAGGTGAAGTTGTGGGAGACTAAGGGCCTCTAAGGAATAAGGCCCCCGCCTTATTGCGCGCCCCTTAGAATCATCGTGAGTGATTGTCGCAATCTTCCCTCACGGCATCATGGGTCCTCTCGAACTAGGTAAATGTTAACCTACAGTTCAAGCCATGACAGGAGTGCTAGTAGGCTGTGGCAGGGATGTTGTCCACACCTCTCCCTCAACATCTCTAGTAGTCGTGTGTGACCACTTTACTCCACATGTGAGTCTGGTCGGCCAGCTAACAGTAGCCTGCATCATCAACGAATCATGTCAGAATATATCCATATCATATCATATAATTAGATGCACTAATATTACAGTAAAACAATCAAACCCAAATGGTACACTCCCCGACTCGATCCGAAGTCCAAGGGGTTCCATCGATGCCTCTGCATCCTCGAGGTCCAAAATTATGCACACTTAGTAAAACCAATTCAATAGCACCTGTCTATGTCAATGCAGTAAAAAAATATGTCATCAACCCATAGCGCCTCATAATCTGAATCAAATGTTTTAATAGCATAATAATCCGGATCACTTGCGAGAAAGTGTCCTCAAAGAATAAGTTCGCTCAGTGCGCCAGAGCGGGATGTTACATACACCCCCTCTTGGTCTAAACTTTGTCTCGATTTTTCACAGTATAAGTGTCGATTAATGTGTATCACAGTATCATAATTCTATCTATCAAACAAAAATGGAAACTACTGGCGCATATAATATGCGTCCTCTCAGGTCGTCAAGTGTGGACTATAGTTGTCCCACTGGACGTTGACCTGATCTACTGTTTGATGTCGTAGTTGTCGAATGCGATGATCCAATATGTAGATCAGCTCATCTGTGAGTGCCCTCTTGTCTGATACCTGCAAGGAACTCATGTCAATAACATGTGTAGGATCACTAATATAATGTCTCAAAACAGATACATGAAAAACATCATGCATGCACCTCAAAGAATCAGGCAAGACTAGTCTATAAGCCATGGGCCCCTTTCTCTCCACAATCTCAAAAGGTCCCACAAACCTAGGAGAGAGTTTATCTCCCTTTCCAAACTTTATAGAACTCTTATGTGGTTTAACCCACAAGAAGACTCGATCACTGACTTCGTAACTACGGTCGACATTGTGTGCATCGACATAACTCTTATGTCGATCTTGTGCTTCTTTAATCCTTTGTCTTATTGTTTTAATTTGCTCTTCCATTTCTTGGATCGCTTCTAGTCCCACCATGACCCTATCCTCAAGTCGATCCCAACTCAAAGGCCTCTGACATGGTCGCGCGTAAAGAAACTCGAAAGGCACCATCTTAATAGTGCTCTGGTAACTATTTTTATAAGAAAATTCCATCAGTGGCAAAAATTCTTCCCAACACTTTTATTGGTCCATTACATACATGCGCAACATGTCTTCCGAGGACTGGTTCGTTCGTTCGGTCTACCTATCAGTCTCTGGGTGATACACCGTACTGAAGTTAAGTTGGGTTCCCAAGGCCTCTTGGAAGCTCATCCAAAATCGTCCAATGAACACCGATCCTCGATTAGATATAATCCTCTTAGGCACGCCATACAACCTCACAATCTCACTGATGAAAACTCTAGCTATGTCAGGTTCCTGATACATTGTATGCACCGGAATAGAGTGAGCACTCTTCGTCAAAGTGTCTACCACTACAAAAATTGGGTCATGTCTCCTTGCCGTCAGTGACAATCCAACAATAAAATCCATCGAAATAACATCCCATTTTGATTCCGGAATAGTGTGTGGTTGTAGTAATCCTGTTGGGTGTCTATGTTCAGCCTTTACTTGCTGACATTCAAGACATCTGGCCACATAGTTGACTATGTCTTCCTTCAATCCCTTTCAGAATAATAAGGGTTTAAGATCTGCCCTCATCTTCGTGACTCCCGGGTGAGCCATGTAAACTGCTCTATGAGACTCTCTTAGGATCAACATCCTCAACTCGTCGTTCGGCTATACGTAAATCCGATCTTTAAACCTCAATAAACCATCACTATCAAATGGAAATCCTTCAAATCTTGGTACCATCATTGTGTTTTGTCTGATAAAACCCTCGACCTCTTTGTACCAGTCATCGTCATGCTGTAAAGTTAGCATCTTTTCATGTAGATTCATCTGAAGAGGCAGAACCAAAAATATGTGTGGTCTCTGACTCAATGCATCTGCCACTCGGTTCACTATTCCTTTTATGTAAGTAATCTCAAAGTCGTACTCACTAAGCAATTCTTACCAGCGTCGTTGTTGTGCGTTCAGGTTGCTTTGCGTAAAAATGTGTTGTAGTCCACAGTGGTCAGTGTTTAGTTAAAATTTTCGTCCAACAAGGTAGTGTCTCCAAATATTCAAGGCATATATGATGGCTAACAACTCCAAATCATGTGTCATGTAGTTCTCCTCATGCCTTCTCAGTTTCCTTGAGATGTAAGTGATCAATCATCCGTTTTGCATCAAGACTCCACCTAAGCCTTCCTTGGATGCGTCAATGCATACCAAGAAGTCTGCATCCATGTCAGGGACCTTTACTATCGGTGTTGTTGTCAACAACTCCTTGAGCCTCTGCAATTCTTCTACTCATTTCTCGGTCCAAACAAACTTCTTGTTTCTCTTCTACAATTCCGTGATTGGATTTTCTATCTTATAAAATACCTCGACGAACCATCGATAGTATCCTACTAAACCCATGAAGCTACGCACTTCTGGGACATTCATCAGTGCAGGCCATTCCATAATAGCCTCGACCTTGGCTAGATCCACGGTGATGCCTTCGCCGGAGATGACATGCCCCAAGTAGTGAATCTTCAATTGATAAAACGAGCATTTGGACAACTTCCCATACAATTTGTGCTCTTGCAAACATTGAAGTACCAAGCGTAAGTACTCTTCATGCTCCTCTGTCATCCGAGAGTAAATCAAAATATCATCAATGAATACTTGGATGAACTTGTCCAAGTACTCATGGAACACCCCGTTCATCAAACTCATAAATACCCCTAGGGAGTTGGTCAGTCCAAATGGTAAAACAATAAACTCATAATGTCCAAACCTCGTCTTAAAGGCACTCTTAGGGACATCATCCTCCTTGATACGTAACTGGTGATATCCCGATCGCAAATTGATCTTTGAGAAAACCATTGCACCCTTCATCTAATCGAACAGATCATCAATCCACGGCAACAGATACTGATTCTTGAACGTGGCCTTGTTCAATTGATGGTAGTCAATGTAGATCCTCCATGACCCATCCTTCTTTTGTATGAAAATAATAGGCGCACCCCATGGTGACACACTGGGACGTATTAGTCCCAGGTCCAACAATTCCTTTAGTTTCATTCTCAACTCTTGTAACTCCGGGGTCGACATATGATAAGGTGTTATGGCTGTCAGTTTAGTTCCTGGTTTTAGGTCTATAGTAAACTCCAATTCCCTCTCCAGAAGCATCCCAGGTAACTCCTTCGAAAATATGTCTGCAAACTCTCTCACCACCGGAAGGTGTTCTAAACCTTCTGCTATTCCCTTCTTGTTGAGCGCAAGGATGGCATAAATCTTACATATCTTTCACATGCTCTTCCGAAGCTGTAAGGAAGAGATGAACCTCATGGAAACTCCCTAGTTATGGCCTACAATCACACGTCTCTATCCCTTATCATCGACCAAGCTCAATTGTTTCATCTTGCAATTGAGTATCGCCTCATGCAATTCCAACGAATCCATATCGATCACGACATCATAAGATCCTAAGTTGTGACATACAGGTTTGTCCTGGTGACAAACTCTCCCAGGTTAAGGATACATCCCGTAACCCTTCCTCCAACCTTTTGTTTGGCTTCTGAAGCCATCTTTACGAAGCTAAACTCATCCTATTCAATTGCCTTTAACTTAATCCTTTTTAGCGCTGCGCGAGAAATGAAACCTTCGGTAGCACCGAGATCTATCAAAATACTAAGGGTCTGGTCAACGACGATACCTTTCATCTCGAGCACATTTGACCAATGCTCTACCTAGCGATTATTCACTGTTGCATGAATCCAATGGACCTTTCCCATATCTCCCATGGTACTGGGTCCAGTTGATTCAGACGCTCTAGTCCTCTCCACAGGGAAGTCAGACTGGTAGTGTGGCTCCCCACATGTCCAACACCCTTTCTTCAGCCCAGTAGTCTTGGTACCAGAAGTAGAAGATTGTAACATCCTACTCTGGCGCACTGAGAAAACTTATTCTTTGAGGACACTTGCTCGCAAGTGATCTAGACTTTTATGATGTTAAAACATTTATCCTTGATTATGATGCGTTATGATAGATGACATCATGTTTTACTGCTTTGACGTAGACAGGTGTTATTGACTCAGTTTTATTGAGTGTGTAGGGTTTTGGACCTTGAGGATGCAGAGACATCGGTGGAACCCCTTGGACTCTGGATTGAGTCAGGAAGTGTGCTATTTGGGTTGATTTATTTACCGTGGTATTTCATTGATTTGATGATATGATGTTGACATGTTCTGACACGATTGTTAATGATGCAGGCTGACGATAGCTTGCCGACCAGACTCACATATGGAGTAAAGGGGTCACACACGATTTCCAGAGAGGTTGAGGGAGAGGTGTGGACAACAGCCCTTCCACAGCCTACTAGCACTCATGTTGTGGCTCAAACTGTAGGTTAACGATTATCTAGTTTGAGAGGATCCACGATGTCGTGAGGGCAGACTGCAACAGTCGCTCATGATGATTCTAAGGGGCACGCAATAAGGCGGGGGACTTATTCCTTAGATTCCTTAGTCTCCCACAAGTTCATCTAGCGGAGTGTTGACTCCAGGGGTTATAGATGTCTACCAATCAGTCAAGTTGGCGAGTGGCACCCTTGGAGCACGTGGTGCATCCTAAAGGGCACGTCGCGCAAAAGAAACACAAGTCGGCGAGTGGCACCCTTGGAGCACGTGGTGCATCCTGAAGGGCATGTCGTGTGAAAGAAACACAAGTTAGCGAGTGGCACCCTTGGAGCATGTGGTGCATCCTGAAGGGCACGTCGCGCAAGAGAAACAGTCGGGGCGAGTGTCACCCTTGGAGCACGTGGTGCGTCCTGAAGGGAACGTCGCATTGATGTTGAGGAAGGAACAAGCCTAGATGGCCCTAAGACATTTAAAACCTTAAGAAATTCTTAAAATGACTTCCCTAAATAATTGTCACCCAGTTCAGAATCTAAACCTAAGTCTAAAACTTCTCTAGGGTAAAATTTTGTTTAGCCTTAAGAAAAAGACTCTATAAAAATAAAAATAAATATATAAACTAAAACCCACTTAAGTAATAGTTTTAGTCTTCATAAATTTTTGGGGTAAAATGAAGAGAGTAATAATTTAATTAAAATCTGTGGTTTTAAATTGTAAAGAAGAAATAAATTATTTAAATTATGAAAGTGTGAAAATATTTTAAATTAATAATAAAAGGAAAAGAGTAAAACGCACAATGGCCATTTTGGCTTTATTTAAAAAGGGGAAAGAAGGGAATAATAAGAATTAGGAAACTAAATAATGGAGGAAACATAATAAAGGAAAGTTGGGAACTTATGGTAAAAAGTGAGGTCAACATAGTAAGGAATCTGCAATTAAGAACCTTCTAATTTGAGCTAATTTAGCAACTTCATTTTTAGGGAAATTATTTAAAACATGTAAGGGAATCTAGGAACACCTAGGAGGAAATTTAGGAGCAACTCTAGGTGGGTGAGGGAAATGAGTAATTTAATAATTTAAAGAAAATAATTATTTGAGGAAAGAGGGGGATGGATGACACTTGTGCGAAGGAGAATATTTAGAATATTTTTATTAAAATTTAATTAAAATGTGATTTAGGGAAAGTTGGAGGTTGGAAAAACTCTATAAAAGAAAGGGAAGATGAGGAAGAAAGGGGATGGGTTGTTAGCGTAACGTTATGCTGCCAGAATTGTGACTTGACTGATTACTTATGGAGAGTTGGGATTTTCCATCTTGGATAGGAGTGGTAGTTCAGCCTTGCGAGGCGAGCTGGGAAGCTAGAGGGATCATCTGGATTGTGTGTGGCCCCTTTACGACTCGGGGTCTAAGGGGGAAGCAGAGTACCCCTAGAGATTGGCTGGGAGGTACCGGTGTAGTCTCTATGGTAGGCGAGCGGGAGCGGCGTGGAGCAGGAGCAGCACGGAGCACGGGGTCATCATTCGAGGCAGGAGTTAAGGCAACGGTATGTTTTTCATTTGCATGATAGAAGGTATTAGGACCTTAGCCCTCTCTTATTGTTATCAGCATTTTGTATTGGCATTATGAGATGAAAAGTACTTAACTTCAAACGGCTTGGGTTCTTGTTGGATTAATTGGTTTCTACCCTTTCTCTTCGGCGATTGTAATTGTGGGACAGTTATAAAAATATTACTTCTTAGTTTATTGTTGCATATCGATTTTAGATAAAAGAATTTTATGATCTCGGCATTGCCGACCTTCCTTGGATCTGTGCGATCTCTCATTGTGCCCTGCATTTGTTGTCTGCGTTTTTACATTGTCGTGGGCGTTTTTACACTTCTGTGGGTGTATTTACATTTTTGTGGGCGTTTAAATATCCCAGTGGGCGTTTTTACCTTTGTGTGGGCATTTTATATATTACCATGGGCATTTTATTTCACTGTGGGCATTTATACTCTATAGTGGGCGTTTTTATATAGATGGGGGAATTTTTATATAAATGGGGGCATTTTTATATGACTGTGGGCATTTTATATATCACCGTGGGCATTTTATTTCATTGTGGGCATTTATACTCTACAGTGGGTGTTTTTATAAAAATGGGGGGCATTTTTATATGACTGTGGGCATTTTATATATCACCGTGAGCATTTTATATCACTGTGGGCATGTATACTCTACAGTGGATGTTTTTATATAAATGGAGGCATTTTTATATGACTGTGGGCATTTTATATATTACCGTGGGCATTTTATATCACTGTGGGCGTTTATGTATTACAATGGGTGTTTTTAATTAATGTGGGTGTTTTTATATGACTGTGGGTGTTTTTATATGACTGGGTTCTTTGTCACCTCATCTGTTGGCTTCCATGTGTAAGTTGGAGTGATTGTATGCCCTTTTATATTTTTTTTTTCCTTCTGGCAATCTGTTCTGGCAATTTTGTTTGGAAATTGTTCCCGTACATTGTTTTTGGCAATAGTGGTATGGGCAATTTCGTTTTTGTAAAATTAGATCTGAGAATTCGTTCTGGCAATAGTTGTATGGGCATTTCGTTTTTGTAAATTAGATCTGAGAATTCAATTTTGGCATATGGGCAATCGACTTTATTGTTAAGAGCAATTTCATTTTCCGAGCAGAAATTTAGAATTTAATAGTTGGCTGCCATTTTAAATTACAACTCGGAATTCAGAAAATTTATGTATTCACTGCCATTTCAATTTACAGCTCAGAATTCATAAAATTTATGCATTCACAGCCATTTTAAATTACAACCCAGAATTCAAAAAATTCAAGTGTTCACTGCCAAATTTGTTTATAAATTTAGAGATCAAAAGTTTACTTATCCGTTGCCTTATATTTTTGCAAATTCGGATATTATAATTTGCTATGATTTGTTGCTAATCAAAATGTAGAGACCCTGCTTTCTGTTATTCATTGTTTGCTGTCAATTTTGTCAATTCTTAAGTTCAGATTTTCGTATGATATTTAAAATCTACCGTCAATGAAGTTTGGAAAATCCAGAGTTGACTTGATGAGTCTCATCCAAACTATTATACCATTTGGATTTGTATTATTGAATCATTGCATAAGTAGTCACAAAAAAATGCATTGTTTTATTTAAATATTTAATTTCTTATGATCCACTATCAAATTTCTACTAATCCAAGTTGAAATCGTTATGATTGTTGTGTGTTAGTTGAATTTAGATTTGAATTCCATTGTTCATCATATGATTTATAGTATTATGAAAACTAAATTGGGCACTGCAAATTTATTTGTCATTCTAGAAATACAAATTTGATAGATGTGTAAAAAAAAAAAAAAACTTTGCATGTTAGAGTATATCTAGTGGGTTCAGTGGAAATTGTTGATGTTACTTACATGTTAACCATGGCGAACTTTCGACTGGCTTATTGATGTATATTTAGTGTTGTTTTAGATGGCACCTTATGGCCTTATGGATGCAATACCGATGGTTTTAGTTATCGCTACTTGAGCAATGGTTAGTATGTAGTGAATGATTGACATAGATTTAGTTTTTACGCATTGAGGATTTATGTAGTAGATGGTGGATCTAGATATTTAGTTTTTATAAAGTTATTTCTAATGATGGCTTAAACTTACTTATTACCGCGCCCATGATTATTTAAGAATTGAATGACATGTTGCCTGATGAATGAGACTTGCGCGCAATGGAAGAATCATGTAATGTAATGCTTCATGTTAAATGCTACGGTAATGATTTCTTTTTATTATTAATTCATTGGCAAGGTTATGGTAATATAAATGTAATGTTGATTTATTTTATGGTAAAGTTATTGTAACTTCATTGCATTGGTAGCATATAAGGAGTAATGTGATTGGTGATTGATGTTTTAGTTGCAAGGTTATTATAACATAAGATGTGAGGTTGTTAAGATAATGTTATTGTAATTTTATGGTATATGTAATATATAGGATGTATTGAGATTGTTAATTAATTTCAGGGTTAGTACTATACTTGGAATTGTCCAAACTCACAGTTGTATGATATCAGACTCTTCAATTTGATAAAGCTAGTCGCTCTATATATAAGTTTGTGTGTGTGATTATTTTTTTGTAAAGAATCCAGGTCGTATCAGTAGTCTCGGGCTCTTTAAAGGCAGAGTTCCCACCACTGCGACCTTCTGACAGAGATTACTAGTTTCTACCTGAGCAGTCGGCCAGGAGCCTATCTAACATTCTCTCTCTCCAGAGAAGAGAACTAAGATTAAACGCCCTGCTTTCCTATGCAGAAATAGTAAAATCTACTACTATAGATTCTTCCATTTGTGTTCGTATTGTACATAACACAGTATGTCGTTTAATGCTTGCAGTTACTCGTTGTGTGCCTTATGTCTATGGTCGTTTAATTCTTGCAGTTACTTGTTGTGCGTCTTATGTCTTCTTGTTGTGATCATCGTGGTTGTGTCTTGTTAGTCGTCGGGTAGCGACGTAGAGTCAAGTGTGTCTGTTCCTTTTTACATGCATGCACACACCCCAAACAAAAAAAAACATTTGCACCTGTTAAAGAGTTGTTGTCGTAACGAGGAGTATGTCACAAAGATGACAGCCCACCAACCTGGAATCCTGTTTTGTTCTGCTGAACAGGCCTAAACTGCTACTTTTGTGGTCAACGTTGTTGTTGATGTTATGGTCCTCGATAAGGTGTTCGTTGTTGAGGCATCAGTCGCCGAGGTGTAGTGAAAGTGGGTCCCCTTTGGAAGCCACGATACCCTGGCATATGTCTGGCTGGTGTATGATGCTACTATGCACCAGATGACACCTGCCCTACTGGTCTCGCTGGAGTCCTGGTCTGACCCCCGCTGATAAGCTCCTCCTCTACTATCATGGCCTTCTGGACGACAGAGGCATCAAAATCCTAACCTTTGCACGTATGTTTCCATTAAGGCCAAACACGAACCTGTTGACCTCAAGTTTCTCAATGTTAAGATGCGAAGCACACCAGAGTAGCTCCATAAAACTGGCCTCGTACTCAGGCACCGTATGACCGCCCTGTCGTAAGGCATTGAAATCATTGAGATGATGCTCAATGAATTCCTCTTATAGGTAACTCTCTCGGAACCATTCCTCGAACAGTTCCCATGACACATCTTCAATGACCTTGTTCAGTTACGGTAGGAGCATCTTCCACAATAAAAGAGTGATTCCTTTCAGTTGGAAGACCGCCATGTGGACCTTCATGTTCGAGGTATAATCATGAAGTGAAAATCACATTGCCTTATTCTCCAACCATGCCTTGGCAGCTCCGCTATCCGGGGCACCAAAGAACTCTAGAAATTTGACCTTCTCGAGCTCCCGGTGAATGCTACCAGTACTAACCGGAGCGTGTGGTGGACCCTCATAGGGTGCTGATGCTCTGGCCTCATCTCTGTCAAAATGGTTGATCAGTGCCTCAGACATACACTGAAAATATCTAATCATTCTGACCACATCACCAACTGTTATCTGCTCCCTCTCGACAACTTGTTTGTCTCCCTGGGGGTTAGACCCTTTAGGCATGGATGCTACTAGAGGCATCACGCCTCCTCTCCTAGAACCCCTTCATCCACCTCCACGACGTCCTCTAACCATGATTACCTGCATGCATACAAGTCAACTCAATTAGCAACATTATAATCAAATCATATCAACGAAAGACATAGCGATCCCTAGTCATTGGTTGAACCCGCTTTGATACCATATGCAGCACTCCTCATTCGTTACGGCCATAGGCAAAGCAATATTTCTAAAAAACATACAACAACAAAAAAAAATCATTCAAAAAGTAATATTTCTAAAAATGTTTTTTAAGAATATGTATATATTACTAAAAATCACCATTCATTTATTAATATCAATTACGTTATATTTAGTTTTCATACATCATTATAAAAATTGTTTGTCATGTTACTTTTTTCAGGAAGATTATGAAAATCCCAAAGGATCAACAAGATGATATCCAAAATATGCTAGTAGGAATGTCGAAAAAGTGTACAAGGAGATGGTAAATAAATGGACATAATTGCATCGCAGAAGGAGCCATCTCAGCAATACTGCACTTCAAATGTATGAAATCATTGAAATTTTATATTAGGTACATACAAATAAATAATTTAGCAATAAATATTATTTTTCAATTATTTTTTTGCAGAAAAGAAAACAAAATGGAACCATTCATCACATAAAACAAGACGACAAGGAGAGAAAGGGTTGATATAAAAGTTTGTGAGTAATTGTTATTTCCTTATAACATTAACTTAATATTTCATGTTTGTATATTTTAATTTTTCTAACAATAGCCATCCTTGAATGTCTTCAAACATGTCCTAATATACAAAGAAGAACCATCGCAAGAATTGATTGACATTGATTTAAGGGTTGTGAGCATATGTTAGCATATCAAAAATTAAATGCAGAATTTGTAAGTATCTTATGTTTTCTTACTTCTATCATTTTATAATTAATGGAACAAAAAAAACTTTGATATTAAATCTATGATTTATTATGGGGTATAAAACTTGTAGGAAGCAAAGTATGGAGATGTGCCAATAGAAAATTTCCTGACATAAGGCATGAGATTTTGTTTTGAAAAAATGTGTATCATTCAAGACTCAATTCTTGCTATGGTATGTCGCATTTCAATTTACATTCATGTATATTATTTATTTCAATTTTCATTATTCTCACCAATGTAGATACACTAATTACACTTTATTTTTATTTTCGTAGATGGAATCATTTGAAGAAGAGGAAAACAATCGAGACAATCAACAAAACATTTGAGATGGAAAGAAAAAACTCCCCGATGGAATTTGAGCAATATGGAATGGGATAGAATTTGAATAATTGGCCATTTGATATTATAAGATTTTTTCCTTGCATCTAAGCAAAATCAACAATAATTTTTTAAGAGTAACGTGACTTTAAGTGGAAAATGTATACTATGAAGTACTGCAAGTCATCTGGATGCATCCTAAAAGATAATTTAAGATGAATATACTATTTGGTGTGCAAATAAAAATTTAGATAACTTTGAAAGAATAACGGTGTTCTTATTTAAACAACATGCTTTGGTGCGTATATAACAATATAAAGTACCAAGGCATTTATTTATGAGTCGCACCAGTTTATAAATATATAAAATACAATTATCAGATAATAGTGCTCCAAAAAATGTCAGCACACCGGTGTGTTTGATACAAAAATGCACTAATGCGTTATATTAATAAACACACTAGGATTTCAAAAAATTTATAAAAGAAAATGTGACTTTGTTTTCTTACAATTGAAAAATGAGCGGGAATTTAAAATCTAATTTCATAAAGTCATTTAAATAGTAAAAATATATTCATTGTTTCATTAATTTACCAAAATTTGCAGTGGAGAGATTAAGAAGAGAGCCATACCGAAGAGCACTATGGAGCAGTAGAATACTTTGGAACTACATGATTATCTAGATGATGAGAATTTGAAGGTTAAGGTGATTCATTTAATTATCTTTTCAGAAAATCTTTCCTGGGTACTAATCTATTCAATATTTTATTATCTTTCCAAAAATTAAAGGGAAGATACTTACATGAGAGACATATAAGGGAGAAAAGTGGAGCAACATATCAATACTTTGGAACATGAGACTTATTCAAAAGATTAGAATTTAAAGGGTATGGTGATTCATTCAACACCTTTTTGGAGCAACAAAAATTATTGACAAAATTGGAATTTGAAGGGTTTTTTGATTCACTCAAAACCTTGCATAATAAAACTTTTAAATTTTGATGTTGATTTTAATAAAAAGGAAATTACAATTTGTATCTCTATTTAGATTTAATTAAAATTCAGAAAATAAAAATAAAAAATTCATACTTACCTTAAACCCCTGCTTCTTCTTTCTTATGTGACTGCAAAATTTCACCTTAGGGTTTAACTCCCTCTATCACTTCATAATTATAGTTTTTAATTTTAAGAATTTTATATTTAAACAGTTTATGTTTCCATATAAAAGGTGTTTGACATGTGATGCATCGGATCTAAACACTCTCAACCTTGTCATGTTTTTTTTAAAAGACGGTTTTAGGTATTTGATGTCCCTGATTGAATCTAACGCACCAGTGTGCTTTCGGACAAAACACATTGGTAATGCTGCAACGTAATTAAAAAATGCATTCATCGATGTGTAATTTTATTTGTTCATTGTATCTTTTTATTTTCATTTTTTTTTCTATTGGAGCGATGTTGATAACGATATGTATCGCACCATTGTAATTTACAGTTTTTAAAAATAAAAATAAAAATTATATCAGTGTGTTTCATATATGGAGCACATTGGTTCTTTTATATTACGAAAGTGCAACAGAATTTTGTTTTTGCAAAAAATTATGTGATTTATTTATAAAATATATTTAATAGCTTGTGTATTGAATGATACATGATATATATTGATTAAAAAATGTGTTTGAATAGTTCAACAAAAATTCTGATCGGCACAATGATAACACATCCAAAAATGCAAAAAAGATAAGTTCTTTGTAAATTCTATACAAAATTAATATGTTAAAAAGACATGGTCTTTGTAAATTATATACAAAATTAATATGTTTGAACTATATGTAAGTTTAACTAATATGTATTGGTTAGTGTGTTTCCTACAGAGGTAGAAAATGAGGAAGATCGATAAGATTCTTTATGATCTAAGTGTAGAAGAGTATAAAATCTTGATGGAAAAATTGCAAAAGGAAGAAGAAAGTGAATGAAAAAAATATATGCAATATGAGTTCTTTTTTGAATTTCCATTAATATTATACTTAAAAATATTAGAGAACGTGTTTCAAATAGTCTATTAGTTCACATATGTTTAGTTTTCTACAAGGACCAACAACAAAGGAACAAATTTTATCCTAAGAAAATATAAATTATAGAATATGTAAATGATGATGAATTGGTCTTTAGCTCATATGGACTATTGCTAGATGTCAATGAAAGGGGGAAAAACTTTTACAAAACTATGATGAAAATAGTGGAATGAACATATAGGCATACTTTCCACTTACAATATAGAAATAAATTCAATGATTCCAAGAACTAGGTTATATATAAATTATGGCAAGCGTTTCCATAGAAATGGTCAATGAGACATGCTAGACTTGCAATAGAAAAAACATACAACAACAAAAAAAAAATCATTCAAAAAGTAATATTTCTAAAAATGTTTTTTTAGAATATGTATATATTACTAAAAATTGCCATTCATTTATTAATATCAATTACGTTATATTTAGTTTTCATACATCAATATAAAAATCGTTTGTCATGTTACTTTTTTCAGGAAGATTATGAAAATCCCAAAGGATCAACAAGATGATATCCAAAATATGCTAGTATGAATGTCGAAAAAGTGTACAAGGAGATGGTAAATAAATGGACATAATTGCATCGTAGGAGGAGCCATCTCAACAATAATGCACTTCAAATGTATGAAATCATTGAAATTTTATATTAGGTACATACAAATAAAGAATTTAGCAATAAATATTAATTTTTAAGAATTTTCTTGCATAAAAGAAAACAAAATGGAACCATTCATCACATAAAACAAGACGAGAAGGAGAGAAAGGGTTGATATAAAAGTTTGTGAGTAATTGTTATTTCTCTATAACATTAACTTAATATTTCATTTTTCTATATTTTAATTTTTCTAACAATAGCCATCTTTGAATGTCTTCAAACATATGCTAACATACAAAGAAGAACCATCAGAAGAATTGATTGACATTGATTTAAGGGTTGTGAGCATATGCTAGAATATCAAAAATTAATTGTAGAATTTGTAAGTATCTTATGTTTTCTTACTTCTCTCATTTTATAATTGATGGAACAAAAAAACACTTCTATATTAAATCTATGATTTATTATGGGGTATAAAACTTGTAGGAAGCAAAGTATGGAGATGTCCCAATAGAAAAGTTCTCAAGACATAAGGCATGAGATTTTGTTTTGAAAAAATGTGTATCATTCAACACTCAATTCTTGCTATGGTATGTCACATTTCAATTTACATTCATGTATATTATTTATTTCAATTTTCATTACTCTTACCAATGTAGATACACTAATTACACTTTATTTTTATTTTTGTAGATGGAATAATTTGAAGAAGAGGAAAACAATCGATACAATCAACAAAACATTCGAGATGGAAAGAAAAAACTCCCCGATGGAATTTGAGATATATGGAATGGGATAAAATTTGAATAATTGGCCATTTGATATTATAAGATTTTCTCCATGCATCAAAGAAAAATCAACAATAATTTTTTAAGAGTAACGCGACTTTAAGTGGAAAATGTATACTATGAAGTACTGCAAGTCATGTGGATGCATCCTAAAAGATAATTTAAGATGAATATACTATATGGTGTGCAAATAAAAATTTAGATAACTTTGAAAGAATAACAGTGTGCTTATTTAAACAACACACATTGGTGCGTATATAACAATATAAAGTACCAAGGCATTTATTTACGAGCTGCACCAGTTTATAAATAAATAAAATACAATTATCAGATATTAGTGCTCCAAAAAATTTCAGCACACTGGTGTGTTTGATACAGAAACGCACTGATGCGTTATATTAATAGACACACTAGGATTTCGAAAAACTTATAAAAAAAAACGTGACTTTGTTTTCTTACAATTGAAAAATGAGCGGGAATTTAAAATCTAATTTCATAAAGTCATTTAAATAGTAAAAATATATTCATTGTTTCATTATTTTACCAAAATTTGCAGTGGAGAGATTAACAAGAGAGCCATACCGGAGAGCACTATGGACCAAAATAATACTTTGGAACTACATGATTATTTAGATGATAAGAATTTGAAGGTTAAGGTGATTCATTTAAAACCCTTTTCATAAAATCTTTCCTGGGTACTAATCTATTCAATATTTTATTATTTTTCCAAAATTTAAAGGGAAGATACTTACAAGAGAGACATATAAGGGAGAAAAGTGGAGCAACATATCAATACTTTGGAACATGAGACTTATTCAAAAGATTAGAATTTGAAGGGTATGGTGATTCATTCAACACTCTTTTGGAGCAACAAAAATGATTTAGAAAATCAGAATTTGAAGGGTTTTTTTATTCACTCAAAACCTTGCATAATAAAACTTTTAAATTTTGATATTGATTTTAATAAAAAAAAAAAATTACAATTTGTATCTCTATTTAGATTTAATTAAAATTCAGAAAATAAAAACAAAAAATTCATACTTTCCTTAAACCCCTGCTTCTTCTTTCTTATGTGACTACAAAATTTTACCTTAGGGTTTAACTCCCTCTATCACTTCATAATTACAATTTTTATTTTAGGAATTTTATATTTAAATTGTTTAGGTTTCCACATAAAAGGTGTTGGACATGTGATGCATCCGATCCAAACACTCTCAATCCTGTCATGTTTTTTTTAAAAACGGTTTTAGGTATTCGATGTCCCTGATTGAATCTAACACACCAGTGTGTTTCGGATAAAACACATTGGTAATGTTGCAACATAATTAAAAAATGCATTCATCGATGTGTAATTTTATTTGTTCATGGTATATTTTTATTTTCAATTTTCTTTTCTATTGGAGTGGTGTTGATAACGATACGTATCACACCATTGTAATTTACAGTTTTTAAAAAAATATATTTTTTGATATCGGTGTGTTTCATATATGGAGCACATTGGTTCTTTAATATTATGAAAGTGCATTGGAATTTTGTTTTTGCAGAAAATTATGTGATTTATTTATAAATTATATTTAACAGCTTGTGTATTGAATGATACATGATATATATTGATTAAAAAAAGTGTGAGAATAGTTCAACAAAAATTCTGATCGGCACAATGATAACACATCCAAAAAGGCAAAAAGGATAAGTTCTTTGTAAATTCTATACAAAATTAATATGTTAAAAAGACAAGGTCTTTGTAAACTATATACAAAATTAATATGTTTGAACTATATGTAAGTTTAACTAATATGTATTGGTTAGTGTGTTTCCTACAGAGGTAGAAAATGAGGAAGATTGATAAGATTCTTTATGATCTGAGTGTAGAAGAGTATAAAAGATTGATGGAAAAATTGCAAAAGGAGGAAGAAGGTGAATGAAAAAAATATATGCAATATGTGTTCTTTTTTAAATTTTCATTAATATTATACTTAAAAATATTAGATACCATGTTTCAAATAGTCTATTAGTTCACATATGTTTAGTTTTCTACAGGGACAAACAACGAAGGAACAAATTTTATCCTAAGAAAATATAAATTATAGAATATGTAAATGATGATGAATTGGTCTTTAGTTCATCTGGACTGGTGCTAGATGTTAAAGAAAGGGGGAAAAACTTTTACAAAACTATAATGAAAATAGTGGAATGAATGTATAGGTGTACTTTCCACTTACAATATAGAAATAAATTCAATTATTCCAAGAACCAGGTTATATATAAACTATAGCAAGCATTTCCATAGCAATGGTGAATAAGACATGCCAGACTTGCAATAGAAAAAACATACAACAACAAAAAAAAATCATTCAAAAAGTAATATTTCTAAAAATGTTTTTTTAGAATATGTATATATTACTAAAAATTGCCATTCATTTATTAATATAAATCATGTTATATTTAGTTTTCATACATCAATATAAAAATCGTTTGTCATGTTACTTTTTTCAAAAAGATTATGAAAATCCCAAAGGATCAACAAGATGATATCCAAAATATACTAGTAGGAATGTCGAAAAAGTGTACAAAGAGATGGTAAATAAATGGACATAATTGCATCGCAAGAGGAGCCATCTCAAAAATAATGCACTTCAAATGTATGAAATCATTGAAATTTTATATTAGGTACATACAAATAAAGAATTTAGCAATAAATATTAATTTTTAAGTATTTTCTTGCAGAAAAGAAAACAAAATGGAACCATTCATCACATAAAACAAGACGACAAGGAGAGAAAGGGTTGATATAAAAGTTTGTGAGTAATTGTTATTTCCTTATAACATTAACTTAATATTTCATTTTTGTATATTTTAATTTTTCTTACAATAGCCATCCTTGAATGTCTTCAAACATGTGTTAACATAAAAAGAAGAACCTTCGCAAGAATTGATTGTCATTGATTTAAGTAAGGGTTGTGAGTATATGTTAGCATATCAAAAGTTAATTGTAGAATTTGTAAGTATCTTATGTTTTCTTACTTCTCTCATTTTATAATTAATGGACCAAAAAAAACCTTTTATATTAAATCTATGATTTATTATGGGGTATAAAACTTGTAGGAAGCAAAGTATGGAGATGTGCCAATAGAAAAGTTCTTGACATAAGGCATGAGATTTTGTTTTGAAAAAATGTGTATCATTCAATTCTCAATTCTTTCTATGGTATGTCGCATTTCAATTTACATTCGTGTATATTATTTATTTCATTTTTCATTATTATCACCAATGTAGATACACTCATTACAATTTATTTTTGTTTTTGTAGATCGAATCATTTGAAGAAGAGGAAAACAATCGAGACAATAAACAAAACATTTGACCAAATAACCCAAGTCATGGAAGTAGCTCAAGCACTAACAACAATTCCAACTAACAATAATGATCAATATATTTGGATATCAATGCAAGCTGTTATATTTTTTGAAATATTTGTCTATGAAAATCAGACATTTTGTTTAATGTAATGGACATAGTGTCCCAATTGAAAGACAAGAGGTTACCAATAAGTGTTGACCAATTTTGTATGACAAAGAGCCTATTATTCATATATAATAGAATATATTTTATTATATTTTATTGCATTGTCCAATGTTGTTGTGAAATGTTACATCGTTGATGAAATATATGGATGATTAAATATCATAATGAAAAGATGTGAAATATGATGATATAATGAATTAATCCAATCATCATATCCAAATTCACTAATCAAAATTTAATTTATATGAATATTATTTTAAGATATATGTCAATTTTTTTATGAACAATGGAATTAAAAAATAACAATAATTGTGTTAAGAACCAAATATCAATATAGCATAGAAAAACCTCAAGAAAAGTACTCAACGCCTTGAAAAAGAGATGATTTCAGATAATAAGCCTCTTTGAGGGGACAACCTCATTTTACCCCACTTAAATGTTCAAGTACAAGATGATTCCAAATGAAAATGT
>CBVK0100413259.1:0-19905 GCA_900067695.1 Picea abies | reverse complement strand
CCCCTTTTGCAGAAGTTTATAATCAGAAAATTGTTATGATAATCTTTTATATCTTGTTTGTTCTGTAATAATACTTCAGGAAGCATTTTAGCTGATCGTTTCCGAAAAGCTTAAGGGCCTAACTGGTGTGAGTTTCCCTCCTCTAATCAGCTTAGAAGTCATCTTGCACAGGACAAACTTGGAGCGTTTCCAGGTTAATTAGTTAGGTGTTTTCAGCTTTAATTAATTAGCAGTTTAGTTAGATTATTTAATTGCAAGTAGTTTTCTTTCTGTTTTATAAAATACAAAAAGACAAAAATAGGTTCTTGGCTGTCTTTGGGCAGCAAACACATGAGTTTTACAGATTTCAATCAAATCTGCGATTTGTCTATAATGTATATTTGTAAATAAAGAGTGATTATAGCTCGTAATTAAGTAGTTGATTTAAGTTATTATGATATATAGTAGTTAGTAATTTGTAGTTAGTAGTTTAGTATAATTAGTTTTAGTTTAATTTCTTTTATTCAATTAGTTAGTTTGTTTTAGTTAGTTTTTATTAGTTTCTAGTTTCCTTAGTTTAGATCATTTAACTTAGATCAACCTTCTCTTTGGTTTCCTTACGAGACCTTAGAGCGGCCAACAGAGCCGTTAAACTCGTCAGGGTGGTCCATACCAAACGGCTTGGGTTATTTAGACAACCCCGGACTGGTTCCACTCGTCCAGTTGACGGATGGACTGTTTCGCCCGTCAACAACATGATGATTGGGGTTTGAGAAGAGAAGGTGTACAAACTAAAACTTTAACAAAGGAGAGCATTGTTTAGTACAAACACAAACATGGGTGAGTTATGGCACATGAGGATGGCGTACATACACTTTGGTGTGCTGGGTGTTGGCCCTTGACCAAGTTTTAAGGAAACCTTGTCAAGTTTGGACCACGTTTTGGACTTCGATAGGCTGGTCAAAGATGGAGCACCCAGGCAAAGCTGAGATTGCGGATATTACTTATTTTGCGGGCTATGTGGACCCAACAAGGGGTTCCTTAGGGTTTTTGTAATGGGTTATGGGATGTCGGCCCATGGGTTTACCCATGATTAGGCCTTATTGTAAAAGTATAAATAAGTAAGAATGTAATGTATAAAGGAGTCAATAGATAATGGAAAAAGAGGCTAAGTGCAAGTAGTTTTGAGTTTCTTTGTGCATCAAAATATGTATGTAAGGCTCTGTTCTCAATAGAGGAGTTGTCTATGTTCCTTGACTTGGTTTTGGGAAGGAGGATCTGGTGTGCCATGCACAAGTCTCTTATCTGGTGTGAAGCTTGGCTCTGTGGCTTAGTGAACAAGAGTGGATGAATGTAAGAGATTGAAGAATAATAAAGAATACGAAGCAGTTGGTGGACGTAGCCCCACACTGGGGTGAACCATGTATATCTTATGTCTTTGGTTTGCTTTGTGCTTTGTTGGTTATGTTATGAATCTTCTCTGTTCTTTGCTTATTATGTATGTTAGATAGATTTTTTGTTGCTTAGTGCTTTAGTTGTGTTAAGAATGAATAAATATTATATCTAACTCAGTGCTATGTGCTAAACGATCGAAGTACTTAATATTTATTGTTACTGTGCCGATATATCTTAGGGTTTGTTCTACGATGTTAATGAAGCTAATGAATTAATGCGTATCACCTTCTAAGTGTTGTTGGAATACTCTGCAAAGTGTTATTATCACAGATCTGTGTCCCAACTTGGTTACAGACACATGAGTCCTATAACCCCTTGCTTCTACCTCAGGTGAGACTTCACTTGCTTCACAGGTGTTGCTGAAAGGGTTAGGGTTTTGTTGCTGCACTGTTAGCATTGAACCCTAGGTCTACCCCTGTGCCAAAAAATGGTTTTGTTGCCGAGACTTGAAACCATGATTGTTGGGAAATGAAGTAAGAAAAGAGAATCTCTCTGCATAAATCTGCTACTGTAGTGTGCAGTAATCTACTGGAATTGCGAAGTTCTATGCTAAGAAAGAAACCCGATATGAAGAAAAGAGGTAAGATCTTAAAAGAGGTAAAGCTCTGTGCTTTGATAAGAGTAAGATAAGTGATTTTTTTTTTCCCGAAAACATGAATTTAAGTATATTTAATAGATTTTGTCCTAGTCTGAGAGCTAGGGTGCAGTTGGAAGAAAGAGTTTATCTAAGTAAAGCTAATAGAAATGAAAAAAGGTATGTTATTCCTATGCATAGAAATAATTTTTGGACTAATAAGTGGATGTAGGAACCTAGAAAGAATTTTTGCAGATTGCAGGTACAACACTGTGATCCTAGTGCACAGTACAGAAGAGGTTAGGGAACATATAAAAGAAAAAGAGGATTGACACTATGTTATAACTGCAGAAGACTGGGACATCTTGCTAAGGAATTCCCTGGTACATGTCCTATTTGTCTTTGTTGTAAAATTATCGGTCATGAGGTTGAGGATTGTCCAAGGATGATTGCTAAAGTTAAAAGGATGAACACGAGACAAGAAAAAAAAATTCAAGAGACTAAGAGCATGCTAGAGAATCATAAAGAAAAAGAATCAGAGAAAGATCAGACTATGTTATCACAGTTGAAAGAAACAATGAATGATCACAAAGATGTCAACTTACCAGAGGTCCTGAAAGTAAAACATCACATAAGTACAATAATAGAAGACTTCGACATAGACTATGTCTTGGATGAGGAAACACCAGTGAATATTATGACAGAAGACACTTGTGAAATTTTGGGAAAGCCTACTGTGGTACCTTCATTGGGAAGGATAGGCTTGTTTAAGGGAAAGATGATAACCCTATGTGGAAGAGTTACTGATGTGCCTATTATTATCCATGGAACATCGACTGAAGAGGAATTTGAAGTCATTAAGTTTGTTGAGAACAACGCCCCTTTTCCACTTTTGTTAGGAAAGACTTGGATTGAGAAGGATCAAATCAGAAGGAAAGTAGAGGAAGAAGTTATAGAAAAGAAAAAGAAAGAGCTAAGGTATTTCATAGCTAGAAAAATAGACCTGCTAATAGAAGAACAAGAAGATAAGTCAAAGTAACAAAAGGCAAGAGAATTAGCTGTCGAGGTTGAAAGAACGCAAGAAGGTTTGAAGGACCTATCCATGCAAGAAAGAAAAATACCCACCCTGAAATTAATAATAGAAGGGGTATTGACTTCAAACCCTTTGAGAGCACATCAACAATTCAAAGTCGCCATGCTAGGAGAAGATAAGAATAAGAATGGAAAGAGGATTCCAGAAAATTTTAGAGAGACTCAGATTATAGGGAAGAAGGCAAGGAAGATCAATAAAAAGAAAGCCAAGTTAGAAAAGATACATGAAGCTACAGAGAATAGATAGAATACTTCATAAACTTGAACCTCGCATGAGGCAGGTTCATAGGATTTGAACATCATCGGAACTGCAAGACCATGTAGAATAGGACTTCACCCTGGCGAAGCTATATGACCATTGGAGGCGCCTCGACCATTAGAACGATGCTCCAGAATGGCTAGAAAACACATTTATGTGTAGATGGACCACTTTTGGGACGTTGAGACCATGCCATAACGAGGATATTCACATTGATGGAAGCATTCCTGCCCATTGGAAGAATCCGTTACGAGGCCTCTCTTATTTAACTCATCGAACGCTGTGCCGGGACCAATTTTTACCACCCGTGATTAATTGAGCTTATAGATAATGGATTATGTGTTGAGCTGTGTTATTTGAAACTAGATGTCCTTGTCTGTTTGTCTACTTATCCGTTCTCCTACCCTGACCTGTTTGTTTAACAATGAGAATGCCGAGAGAACCTACTAGATTAGAGAAGTATATCGAGGATATCTTCAAGAAGCTGATGGATGATAAACTGTTATCTGAAGGAGTACAAGTGTCGTCGACTAGGGGACTGCAGGCCTCCCCTTCAATTGGACAACGTTTTGGATGTGTCAATCCCGTGACTGAGCAATGAAGTAAGAATCGTGGAAATCTAGCTAATGCGAAGCAGATCTCGTTGATATTACCAGACTATATCCCACCTTTGGCTGGTGCGGTTAACCGCTATATCATTCCATGTGACTATGAGTACACCCTGATTATGTTGATTTCATTTGTCGCTTGGAAAATGCCTGAAGGAGACACCTTTCTGGATATTGAACCATTGGAGCCATTGGCTACTAGGTTTTCTACCTTGTGGTACACCAATGACATGCTGAAGAAATGGCAGTCAAACACTGTGTTCTATGCGTATTATCAAAAACTGAAGGTTTCCATTGAAGCATTTTCATGCATGACACCGCACACCTTTCACCATTATAGACCAATATCCAAGTTCCACGTAGATCAACATTTTATCTATATCATTGCATGCAGATATCAGAGCAAGGAAGAGTTACAGTCATATTACAAGCTGACAGATGAAGACATGGAGCAGATCACAAAGGAGTGGCTGGAGGAGTTCCTTGTACTTGTTGGTGATGCAGAACTCTCCAAAACTGACATCATAGGAAACCCCCTAGTTTCCTAGGTCCATCATGTCGGACAATCCAATGGGAAAAAAAAGAAGAAGAAAAAGGAGGAAGTCCATAATATACAAACTGATGAGGAGGATAGTGCCTATGAAGAAAATGGATCTGGCTCACTAGGAGGAGGAGACGAAGCAAATGGAAAAGGAAGAGGGGATGAAGGATAAAATCGAGGAGAAGGTGAAGCTACACCACTAAAATATCCCCTTACTGAAACAGTAACACCAAAGAAGAGGAAGGTTTCTCCACAGAAAATTTCAACAAGAAAGAAGACACACGCTAGTAAGCCCCAGTTAGAGGCCACGCTCACAAAAGGCGACATCAGTTTGGTACATGGAGCCATGGAGGATGCTTCCAAGGACATATTACAAAGCTATGGAGTGAAGCAGGATGAAATATAACGAAGGATCAAAAAATAATTGAATGAAGTACAACAAGGATCGTTCAGTCCATGCAGTACCTACTGTGCCTTCCTCATCACAGATTGAAGAATTGGGGGATGAAACAACCCAATTAAGAAGACTTTCATATGCAATAGAGGATCGATTTCAGAAAGTCCAAGAATAAAAGGAGAAGGCCACAGAAGCCTTGAAACAAGAGAAAGAGGAATTCTTAGAGAAATTACGAGTAGCACGGTACTGTGTAACTGCTTATGAAAATGAGAGAGAAGAGTTTTGGGCGATGCTCCAAGAGGACAAAGCGAAGATACAGAGAGAAAACAAGCAACTTCTCACAGAACAAGCTATGATCAAATAAGCAGTGAATAAATCATGTCTCTATATGAGGTTCAAGTGGTGAAGGTCATTGAGACCATCCAACAACTTCAAGCAAGGATAACGGAGTTGGATATCCAAGAAACACCGAACACCCTGCAGGAGGTGAGTGACCAGAGGGAGGAAGATGCTAAGAACAAAATAGTAAGGATTAGGTCCCTCACTTCATAATGCAAAAAACTGAGCGATAGAAGCATGCAGACATATGAATGCCTCACAAAATATCTAGAGCTAAGGAAACTAGAAGCACAGTTATAGGAGGCGCAAAAAAAAGTCTTCTCCGTGTAGGCGTAGATGAAGCTAGTCACCACAATTGAAAGATTGAAGAGGTCCCAAGAACAACGCGTGGTACAACAACATATTAATACCATCTAGGGCAGGGTAATGGAAGTCTTGTAGAAACTACAACATGTGCAGGATTAAGCCTGCAAGGTGTTTGAAGAAATTGAAGGACAAGTCTCGCAATTGGACCAAGTGGTTGTTATAGTAGAACAATACTTGGAAGGGCCTGTTATAGATAAAATGATCCAAGAGCTCATTGAGAAGGAGGCTCGGGAAAAGAAGAAATTTGAGGTAGCTCGAGGCCTTTGAAGTGACATTGACCAGACCTGAGTGACTCAGGATGAGTCACGGGTGAGTGTTGGGGGCCTATTGGCCCTCGACCAAGTTTTGAGGAAACCCAATCAGGTTTGGACAAATTTTTGGACTTAGAAAGGTTGGTCGAAGATGGAGTGCCCAGGCAGAGCTGAGATTGTGGATCTCACTTATTTTGCGGGCTATGTGGACCCATCAAGGGGTTATTTAGGGTTTTTGTAATGGGTTATGGGATGTCATCCCAGGGGGTTTACCCATGATTAGGCATTATTGTAAGGGATTGAAAAAGTATAAATAAGTAAGAATGTATTGTAGAAGAAGCGAAGTAGTGGGAAGTGGCTAAGTGCAAGCAATTTTGAGTTGCTTTGTGCAACATAATGTGTATGTGCTAAGGCTCTGTGCTCGAGAGAGAAGTTGGCTCTATGCTTAGAACTAGTTTGGAAGGAGGATATGGTGCTCAGTGCACAGATCTCCTATCCTATGCGAAGCTTGGCTCTATGGCTTAGTGCAAGGGAGCACATGAATGTACGATTTGGACGAATAATAAAGTAGATGAAGTAGTTGGTGGACGCATCCCCACTCTGGGGTGAACCACGTATATCTTGTGTCTTTGGTGTGCTTATGTTGTGTTATTTATGTCATTTATTTTCTTAGTGCCTTGATTATTATGTATGAGAAATGGATCTGTTGTTGCTTAGTGCTTTACTTGTGTTAAGGATGAATGGATGCTAGATCTAACTTATAATGCTAAGTGCTCAGGGTATGTAATCATTGACTGTTACTGCGGCAGTCTAGATTGGGTATGTTATGTGATGTTAATAAAACTAATGAACTAATGCATCTCATCTCGTAAGTGTTAATAGAGTACTCTGCGAAGTGTTATTATCAGATATTTGTGTCCGAGATCGGTTATAGACACCTGCGTCCTGTAACCCCCCCTACTTCTACCTCAGGTGAGACCTTGTCTGATTCGCAGTTGTTGCCAAAAGGGTCAGTAGTCAGGGTTTTTTTGGTATGTTGTTGAAGTATTGAACCTTAGGTTTGCCCCTGTGTCAATAAATGGTTCTGTTGCTGGGACCTGGAATTGTGATTGCTGGGAACTGAAGAAAAGAGAAGCTCTGTGCGTAGATCTACTGCTGTAGTGCGCAATACTCTACTTAATTGTGAAGCTTTGTGCTAACAGAGAAATCTGATCTGAAGAAAAGAGGTAAGATCTTAAAAGAGGTAAAGATTTGTGCTTTGATAAGAGTAAGATAATTGAAATGTTTTGTTTCGAAAGAATGAATTTAAGTATGTTTAATAGATTTTGTCCTAGTCCGAAGACTAGGGCGCAGCTGCAAGAAAGATTTGATCTGAATAAATTTAATAGAAATAAAGAAAGATATGTTATTCCTATGCATAGAAAGAATTTTTGGACTAATAAGTGGATGCGGGAACCTAGAAAGAATTTTTGCAGATTGCAGGTCCAACACTGTGATCCTAGTGCGTAGTACAAAAGAGGTTGGGGAACATATAAAAGAAAAAGAGGATTGACATTGTGCTATAATTGTAGAAGACCGGGACATCTTGCTAAGGAATGCCTTGGTACAGGTCCTATTTGTCTTTGTTGTAATATTGTTAGTCATGATGTTGAGGATTGTCTAAGGATGATTGCTAAAGTTGAAAGGATGAACATGAGACAAGAAAAGTATGAAGAAAGTCAAGAGACTAAGGGCATGTTAAAGAGTCATAAAGAGAAATAATTAGAGCAAGGTCAGACTATGTTATTACAGTTGAAAGAAACGATGGATGTTCGCAAAGATGTCAGCTTACCAGAGATCCTAAAAGTAAAACAACACATAAGTAAAAGAATATAAGACTTTGACATAGACTATGTCTTGGATGAAGAAACACAAGTGAATATTATGATAGAAGAAACTTGGGAAATTTTGGGAAAGCCTACTATGGTACCTTCATTGGGAAGGATACGCTTGTTTAAAGGAAAGATGATAACCCTATGTGGAAGAGTTACTAATGCACCTGTTATTATTCATGGAACATCGACTGAAAAAGAATTTGAAGTCATTATGTTTGTTGAGAACATCAACCCTTTCCCACTTTTATTAGGTAAGCCTTGGATTGAGAAGGATTAGATCAGAAGGAAAGCAAAGGAAGAAGCTATAGAAAAGAAAAAGCAAGAACTAAGGGATTTCATAGCTAGAAAAATAGACCGACTAATAGAAGAATCAAAAGATAAGTCAAAGCAATAGAAGACAAGAGATTTAGTTGTTGAGGTTGAAAGAACACAAGAAGGTTTGAAGGACCTATCCATGCAAGAAAAGAAAAAGCAAGAACTAAGGGATTTCATAGCTAGAAAAATAGACCGACTAATAGAAGAACGAGAGGATAAGTCGAAGCAACAGAAGAAAGTAACAACACAGGAGGAACATAAGGCAAGAGAATTAGCTATCAAGGTTGAAAGAATGCAAGAAGGTTTGAAGGACCTATCCATTCAAGAAATAAGTATAACCACCCAGGATGTATTAAGAGAAGAGATATTAACTTCAAACCCTTTGAGGGCACATCAACAGTACAAAGTCACTACTCTAGGAGAAGATAAGAATAAGAATGGAAAGAGGATTCCAGAAAGAGTTAGAGAGACTAAGATCACAGGAAAGAAGGCATGGAAGCTCAATAAAAAAAAGCTAACTTGGAAAAGCTACAGGAAGCTACAAAGAACAAATGGAAGACTTCGCAAACTGGAACCTCACAGGAGGCAGTTTCGCAGGATTTGAGCCTCACTGGAACAACAGGATTGCGCATAATGGGACTTCGCCCTGGCGAAGCTATATGATCGTTGGAGGCACCTTGACCGTTAGAATAATGCTCCAGAACGATTAGAAAATGCATTTATGGGCTGATGGACTGCTTTTGGGGCATTGAGACTACACCATAACTGATAGATTTGCATTGATGGAAGAATTCCTGGCCGTTGGAAGAATCCGTTACGGTGCCCCGCTTATTTAAATCATTGATTGTTGCGTCGGGACCACTTTTTTCTACCCGTGATTATCTGAGCCAAGAAGAGAATTGATTATGTGTCAAGCTATGTTATCAGAAGCTAGACCTCGCCATCAGTTTGTCTACTCCACTTGTCCGTTCGTCTACCTCGACCTTTCTGTTAAAAGTGAGAATGTCGGACGAACCTAGTGAATTAGAGAAGTCTGTCAAGGAGGTGCTCAAGAAGATAATGGCCGACAGACAGTTATCTGAAGGTGTCTAGGAATCATCAACTAGGGGACTGTAGGTTTCCCCTTCGATTGGATGTCGTTCTGGCCATGTCAACCCCACAACTGAGTAGCTCAGTAAGCATCGTGGTGATCTGGCTAATGCAAAGCAGATCCCGTCAATCCTACTAGAATATATCCTACCTTTGGCTGGTGCGGTTAATCACGACAGCATACCCCAAGACTATGAGTACACCCTATTCACCACATACATTTCAAAGGGAATACACGTAGTTGAAAGTTAGTTGGGATAGATCCTGCTGCTGAAGAACAACGACTTCAATCTAGGCGACAAAAATAACTATGCAATGCTAGCACCCCACCGCTACTTGATGAGTTCAACTGGGAAGAAGCCTTGCCTTGTCTCCCAACCATGGATTAAGAGAATGGCATAGTCCATTGTGCTGAATGTGATGGATATTCCCCATTTTGGTCGACACCAGGAGGTTAACGCTTGTGTTAAACTCCTCATGTTGTGCTATCATGGTGGATACATGTGGCTTGACCGAAGGATTACTGTGGATCCAGTGCTGATCCACCAAATTACAGGATTAAGCATGAAGGGACCCGACCCTCAACAGTTTTATCTAGGGAAGGCCTCAGACCGCTCTCTGGCACAACGCACCAAGGAAGCATACGACGAAGTTGAAAAAGGAAAGTGAGGCTACAAGGTAGCCTCTATACAGAATGGTGCAGTGTGCCTCACTTTCCAACTCATATCTAGAAAGCTCATAAGAAAGAACCACCCCACACAGGTCACCGAGTTCGTGGTGGATCTCGCAGGAAAATGTGTGGAAGGAATGCAGAGGAATTGGGCGAGTTACCTCGTCAATGAACTCGAGAAAGACTGTTGTGAAGATCAGGATATGGGATGCGAATTCCACTTTAGCTAGATGATCATTTTGATCGCATTTGTCACCTGGAAAATGCCCGAAGGAGACACCTTTCCAAAGATAGAACCATCAGAGTCATTGGCCACTAGTTTTTCTACCTTGTGGTACACCAACGACATGTCGAAGCAATGGCAGTCGAACGTTGTGTTCCATGTGCATTATCAACAACTAAAGGTTTCTATTGAAGCATTTATGCGCATGACACCATGCACCCTGCACCAGTACAGACCACTAGATAAGTTTTGCGCAAATCAACATTTTATCTATATCATTGCGCACAGAGATGAGAGAAAGGAAGATTTACAGTTATATTACAAGCTGGCAGATGAATACATGGAGAAGATCATGAAGGATTGGTTGGAGGAGTTCCTTGTATCGGTCGATGATGCAAAACTCTCTGACACTGACACCATAGGAATCCCCTTGGTCGCCCAGGTCAAGCACGTCAGATAGTCCAGTGGGACAAAGAAGAATAAAAAGTAGGAAGAAGTCCAGAATATAGAGACTGATGAAGAGGACAACGCTTCTAGAGAAAATGGATCTGGTTTGCTAGGAGGAGGAGACGAAGAAAATGGACAAGGAGGAGGGGATGAAGGAGAAGGTGAAGCTACACCGCCAAAAGATCCCCCTGCTGAAACAATAACATTGTAAAAGAGAAAGGTTTCTCCAAAGAAACCTTCAGCAAGAAAGAAGACGCGTGCTAGTAAGCCCCAGTTGGAGGCCACGCTCACAGAGGATGATATCAGTCTAGTCCATGGAGCTATGGAGGACGTTTCCGAAGACATATTGTACAGATATGGAGATAAGAAATAGGATCTTTACAAAAGGGTCGAGAAAGAATTAAAATAATTACATCAAGCTATTCATTTGGTCCACGCAGTACCTACTATGCCCCCCTCATCACATATTGCTGAATTGGTGGATGAGCCAACCCAATTGAGAAGACTTGCAGATGCGATAGAAGATCGACTTTAGAGAATATATGAAGAGAAGGAGAAGGCCACAAAATCCTTGAAACAAGAGAAATATGAAGCCCTAGAACAACTATGTGTAGTACGATACAGTTTGACTGCCTACGAAAGTGAGAGAGAAGAGTTTTAGGCAATGCTCCAGGAGGACAAAGATCAACTACAACGATAAAAGGAGAAACTTCTTGCAGAGAAGACTATGGTTAAATAAGTGGTGAATAAATAATGTCTCTATGTGATAGGATTGGCACAGGAGGACTAGGAGTCAGTCGAGGTTCAAGTGGTGAAGCTCGCTCATACCATCTAGTAGCTTCAAGTGAGGATAAAAGAACTAGAGGTTCAAGTAGTACCGAGAACCCCATAGGAGGTGCATGACCAGGGGGAGTAATCCACTAAGAACATAGTAGGAAGGATAATATCCCTCGCCTCATAATGAAAACAACTGAGTGATGGAAGTGTGAAGACATATGAATGCCTCACAAAATATCCAAAGCTAAGGAAACTAGAAGCACAGTTACAGGAGGCTCATCAGCAGGCCTTCTTTGTGAATGCACAGATGAAGCTACTCACAACAGTTGAAAGAATGAAAATATCCCAGGAGAAATGCACAATTCAATTGTAGATCACTTCCCTCCAGGACAGGGTAATGGAAGTCATGCATAAACTACAACTTTTGCAGGATGAAGCCCACAAGTTGTTTGAATAAATTGAAGGATAGGGCTCACAATTGGACCAAGTGGTTGCAACAGTGGAACATCACCTGGAAGGGCCTGTTACAGAGTAGGAAATCCATGAGCTCACTGATTAGGAGGCTTAGGTGAAGCAACAAGTCGAGGTAGCTCGAGTCAAGCTCAAAGCCTTTGAAGCAAGACCTGAGTGACTCAGGAGGAGTCACAGGTGAGTTTTGGGGCCCTGCTATCCCTCGACCAAGTTTTGAGGAAACCTTGGTAAGGATTGGGCCACTTTTGGACTTCGATAGGCTAGTCGAAGATGGAGCTCCCAGGAGGAGCTGAGATCATGGATCTCACTTATTTTTCAGGCTATGTGGATCCAACAAGGGGTTCTTTAGTGATTTTATAATGGTTTATGGGATTTCGTCCCATGGGTTTACCCATGATTAGGCCTTATTGTAAGGGATTGTAAAAGTATAAATAAGTAAGAATGTATGGTAGAAGTATCTACGTGAAGCGAAGTTGTGGTGGCTAAGTGCAAGTATTTTTGGGTTTCTTTGTGCAACATAATGTGTATGTGTTAAGGATCTATGCTTGATAAAGAAGTTGGATTTGTGTTGAGACCTAGTTTTGGAAGGAGGATCTGGTGCTCAGTGTGAAGATATCCTGTCCTATGTGAAGCTCGGATCTGTGGCATAGTGTATAGGAGAAGATGAATGTAAGATTCAGAAGAATAATAAAGAAGACAAAGGAGTTGGTGGATGTAGCCCTACACTGGGGTGAACCACGTATATCTTGTGTCTTTGGCTTGCTTTGTGCATTGTTGTTTATGTTATAAATCTACTTAGTGATTTTCTTATTATGTATGTTAGATAGATGTATCAATTCTTAGTGATTTATTTGTGTTACAAATGAATGAATGTTAGATCTTACTCAATGCTATGTGCTAAATGATTGAAGTGATTAATATTTATTGTTATTGCATCAATCTATCTTTGGGTATGTTCTGTGATGTTAATGAAGCTAATGAAATAATGCATGTCACCTTCTATGTGTTGCTAGAATGCTCTGCGAAGTGTTATTATCATAGATTTGTGTCCCAACTTGGTTACAGACACATGAGTCCTGTAAACCCCCCTGCTTCTACCTCGGGTGAGACTTCGCCTGCTTCACAGGTGTTGCTGAAAGGGATGGTAGTTAGGGTTTTGTTTGTGCCTTGTTGAGCATTGAACCTTGGGTCTTCCCCTGTGCCAACACAAGGACTTCCTAGTTTGATGCTTTCCTAGTAGAAAATGAAGAGAAAAAGACTATGTTCCTTCAATAACAACATGAAGCAATAAGGCATTTCTGAGAGCATATGGACATGGGAGAATGAACCTGTAAAGAAAATGATGAATAAGTACTAATTCAATTCTTCGTGGCTGAAGAGAGGGGTAATCAAAAGAAAATATAAGATGTGTCACTCAGGGAGGTTGAAACATCCCGCGACGCTGCAGAGAGAGCCAAGGCCATGGAGGAAAAAAGAACTTTCAAAGCCACGGAAGATGATTAAGCCACATAAAATATATGCGCCTACGAGGCCACAAAAAAATATATATCCCATAAGGCCACGAAAGAGAAAGATTCTTATGAAGCCGCAAAACATCAAAATAAATTATCTGAGAAAACTTCTCATGCAGATACTGAATAACATGAGAGAATCACAACAATGGTGTGAATATATGTAGAGGAGAAAAATAAGAAAGAAGAGGAACACAAAGAAGTAAAATTTACACTCATGGGACAACCAGAGTCGTATGAATTCTAACTTCTCCCCTAAATACAAAATCTCCATTGAATGTAATATTGTCAGAATTCTCATATTCAAGCTTGAAAGAAATGGAGATTGATGATAAAGTGATTACTGTGGGGAAATTATACTGCAGTAGTTCAAAGAAGAGAAATCACATGGAGACCATCAAAGATACCAAATATAGGAGATCCCTCAGAACGAAATAATCCTAAAAGGAACATCAATTGGCCCATAACTAGCGAGAATACATAGAAAGAAGTAGTTGAGATAGACTCAATGCTTCATGCATTCACATGTTCAAACTATTTTGCAGTAAATGGACTCAACAATAGGGTAAAGGAGTTCAAGGAAAAAGTATCCATCTTAGAGTAGCAACTACAAATCCATAGGTAGGAATTAGAATGATAATTCCAGAACAAAATAGAAGAAACAAACCAGATACATGTAGCAGAGGCTGAAAAGGATGTGTAGAGTTACAGCCAGGAATATCATATCTTATAGTAAAAGGAATTGAAAATGACCATCTAGATGAAATATATAATCAAAGGATCATCTAGATGAAATATATAATCAAAGGATCTCACTCCTAGAGGAAGAGATGAGATGAATACAGCTGGAAGGGAGCAAATAAGGAAATAAATTCCTGACTCTGTTCAAAGAAGAAGCTATTGAAATGGATGAAAAACTAAGAGAATCTCATATTAACTTCTTCATGGAGCTAAGAGACATCCAGGGATACAATGAAAATATTGAAAAAATATTTGACTATCTAGTAGAATTAAAGGGCCATTACGAATAAATGGAGAAATAAATTGAGAGAATCAAACATTGGCAAAGCATGTACAAGAAAACCCTAACAAAATTTCCTAGGATGAAAAGGAAGGAACTGGATAAAAGAAAAATGTTGATATATAGATGGAAGAATGTTCATTTGGATATACATAAAGAAATTAACAACACCAAACAAACCTGCACACTTATATGGGATAAGGATGATGAAATACTATAAATGTATCATATGCCCTCGAATAAAGAAATGAACTAGGTTGGTTTAACTTAAAGCATGACATAGCAAGTAGCATCCATAAGGGAAAAAGAAAAAAATGAAATTGAAACGTTGGACAAGATTAACAGGGAAGATATAAATCAATTCATGGTCCAACCAATAAAGTGTATGTTAGTAAAAAAAAAAAATGGGAAAAGTAGCATGAAGGACCTCAAAGATGAAGTCATTGACAGGATATGCAACAATGAGATAGAAATGGAAGAGAGGAAATAAATCAAGATAAATTGTATCATACAAGCATATGGACTATGATTCAACTTTGTGAATCACCCTAGTTCAGGAAATGCTTGACATTCTCGAGTTTTATTTTTTCTTTTTTGTAAAATTTTGTAATGAAAAAGTACACGCGATTGAGATTAGGAAATAAAATGAGGTAATTGTCATCTAAGATGATGATAGTTAGAGAATGTAAATAGACTCTATTATTCTATAAAAGAGAGCTCCTCAGTAGATAGAAGGACCCTTTCAGATTGTACATATAAGGACCTTTTCATATTTTTGTGTATTGTGTTTAGAATTACTCATGCATGTTACAATTCCTAAATGAAGGTAGCGTTGATGTTACAGGTTTCATCAACAATTATTTGTGATTAAATTTGTGATTTCATTGTATTAAATTGTTATTGAATGGTGTGAACTATTTTTACATTTCAGTAATATTATCCTTTTTTGTGATCATTCTTATTAGTCTTGCTCTTGATCAGGATAGGTTAAGGTATAGTATATATAGATTATACATATCGATTTTATTTATGCTCTAGATTATTTAGATCATGAATTAGACTAAAGTTGGTGAGAAGAAATCTAATTGTATTCTCTACCTCAAAAAAACCATTGGAAACCAAGCCCACATAATATTTATAAGTGCTATCCCAAATGAGAGAGATCCTAAATGGAGCTTTTCATCATGCACTCTCCCTTGCCTACTTGTCTCGCCAATTCGACCTGTCAACATATAGTTACTTGAATATCATCTACCATTTGAGAAACCTATAAAATATTAGATATGAAAATAGGTATGGGACCAAGTCATGCTTGGGATCCCTAATTATGATAGGAGTGTAGAGTAAATTTCAAATCACCATCGATTATTAGATAAGGAAATTCTAGGAGGTCATTGTCCTAGAGTTATTTCCAAAAATATTTTCAATCTTGGATGGTTCATAGATAATTATAAGATTTATGTCCTATTTAAATTATTTGTAAAAGGGTAGTTAATATGGATAATTTTTCTATCAAGGATGATAAATGTACAAATGAGGTATTTTTTCCTATATCCAATCTTCCAAATTTTCAATAGAAATACAATTTGAAAAACATCAAGTTGGGAAGTGTTTACTAAGAGTGGAGAAGAAAACATATGCATAAAGAATTTTCTATTATAGAAACAAAATGTTTTTCTTTGATATGATAACTAATACTCTTATATATCACAAAAATGGGGTAGATTCCATGCCCCAAATATTGAACAACATCACAATCATTTATTCTCCCGTTTAGGGGTTTCTTCTTTACTATGAGCTCTAGGGATAGTGATTTTTCAACCTTACTACATGTCCAAATATTCATGTTAGATTAAGGGTCCCAAACCTATGGAAAAATAATTATATTTTCCTTCTGAATATGTCTCCAACCTTCTCCCCTGATAGGGTATCAATTTTTCATTTTCTCCTTTTACTTGTGATCCAGTGAAATATATTTTTATAGAAGGGAGAGAAATGGATATCATTTTATTACTAATTACAAAGGAGGAGATTATTTGCATGGTATCTCCAAATATTTATCCTTATTCTAGTGGAGAGAGAGAGAATTCATTCATGGGAGCATCAATGAATGTCTCAATGCCTTCCAAGGGCCTATGTGTGAATGTTGTCATTAATGATTCGAAGAATTTCATCCCTCACTTGTTCACTTAGGTTAATCAATGTCTTTTACAATACTTAAAAATGGGATTGAAAAAAAGAATTTGTTTCCAAAATGTTATGACCCAAGGGGGAATATATGGGATCATACCAAATTTTATGTACAAAATGATTAAGATATTAATATAAACTAGAATTGCACACCATGTAAACCAATGTGAGAATGGAGCACAACTCCAAGATAGATAAGAGATATAAGGTACATAATAAATCCCTAAAGAATAGGATAAACTCCTCCAAATACCCAAATACATTCATACATCACACTTCATGTGTTCTCAATAATGAATGCATGATTTGTTGATGTTTAGACAACATCGGGAAGACATTATCCCAGTTTAATAATTAATAATTATTAAATAATATTATTAATATAATATATTTATAATATAAGGTATAAATATATATAATAAATAAGTATTTATTTATTATCCAAGGGAAACGTCCTTTTATGGATGGTCAACATATGTTATTTATATATGGCACATTCACCATTGTAATAATCGATCGATCACACACATCATCTCATATAAAAATTCAACATGGTATCAGACCAGGATTGGGCTTGACTCCCTCACGGGAGGGCCCAGGTAAATGGAAGCCTGTTGCATAGAGGAATAGATTCCTATAGGTGAGATTAGTGTGTTGTTTGTGAGTGTGAACCATTGTTTGTCCAAAAAATCCAATTCTATTTTTGTGTGATGCTCTGTAGAGAGATTAGTGGCCTTCCCACAGTGACTGTATCAAAGAGAAGCTGCAACCACGTAAGGAGGTGGAGAATGGTCGTGATATCCATGTGAAGTGTTAACACATTCCAGAAAATATCCAAGTAATTTGTGGTGAATGACATCTTGGAAGTGGTATTTAATGACAGATAAGAGAGTTCTTTGAGTCTCCAAGAAGCGATGGTGGCCATGAAGTCGGAAAAAAAAAAAAAGCAAGATCCAAACCCACAATAATGGGGTGGCACAAGTTTTAGTGATGAGGGATGCCATCATTCAGATCATCGATAGGAGTAAATGTCAGCATGCAGTTGTTGAAAGGGATGCACTTGAAGGGAGTCTAGAGAGACTACCAAGTAAAGGAGGAACATAATCGATGCCTCAGAAAAATTTCATGGCAAATCACTCAAACCTCCTTGATATCTGGTGATGTGTATGGGTACAATATTACAATGAACATTTCTTTTGCCACCATTATTATTTTTAACACTTATTATATGTCATCATTAAATGGGTACTCGAGCCACCACTTTAATGTGTACTGTGTGTCGACCAACACTATGTGCTTCCCATTTGTTGATGACAAGATTAGTATTAGTAGCGATGAGGATAAATAAGGGCTCAGGGTGGAAAATCATCACTTGATTATTCAATCACTATTGGTAAGTGAGCCTCTTAATGTGCTTGAAGTGTCTCTAACACTGAATATCCCAACTACCCATTTGGAGATTCCATCACCATAGAAATATCAAAATGTGCCAAATGAATTGGCCATAATTGGGAACAAGAGTATTGATGGAGAAAACATTATATTTTCTCACGATGTGGTGAAAATGCATATGCGAGACCTCCTGAGAGGATCCACTTGTTTTATTAGGTTTTTCTACACTGAAAGAGGAGGCATCCATTCATGAGGGTTGGGTATGGATTTTCTTTAGTCATAGATGGAGAAACCAGTAAGGCAGAATGGATAGTAGGGTTTGCTTCAGTGACAGAGGGAGTTGGAATCTGAGTTCAGGATGAAGGATCTTTATTTAATGCATTACTATTTTGGATTATAAGTATGGAAAATTCCAGGTGAGGTCTTCCTTGGTCAAGGGAATTATGTTATCACGATCATTTAGAGATTTGGGATGATGAACTACAAGTCCATGACCACTCCCATGGTGGAAAACCTGGAGAAACTAAGAGACTCTGAGTTAGATTTGGTGGATCCTTCTATGTATAAACACTTGATCAGATCATTGATGTATTTGGTTAATACCAGGCCAGACATTTTCTTCATTGTGAACACATTGAGCCAGTTCTAGGTGGAAATGAGACATGAACATTGTATAGATGCAAAGCAGATTTTGAGATATTTGCATGGCACGCTAAATTATGGTTTAAGGTATGTCTCAAATAGTGATGTAAAACTGTATAGACATATAGATTCTGATTGGGTAGGGAGTGTAAGTGACATAAAGAGTACTTCTGGTGTATGTTTCAGTTTGGTCTCTACTATGATATCTTAGGGTAGAAGGAAACATAAGTCTATCGCACTTAGTACTGCAAAGGCAGAGTATATTGTAGCTTGTGATAATTGTATGGAAGCAATATGGCTCTGTAAGCTGGTTTTTGTACTATTTGACTAGGTGCTATATTCAATCGTGATATACTGTGATAATCAAAGTTGTGTGAATATTTCAAAGAACCCCATTTTCCATGACAAGTCGAAGAACATTGAGATCAAGTACTACTACATCCTTGATAAATTCCAGAAGGGAGAAGTGAAGCTCCAATACATCTCCACTGATGAGAAGATAGTAGATATTATGACAAAGCCTTTGTCCAAAGGGGAGTTTGTATACTTCAGCGACAAGCTGGGGATTATGGAGATTACTCCTTTGGTTGAGAGGGAGTGCTGATATTATTGCATTGTGGATAGTCAATGTGTTGTTGGAATGGCATTCTCCCTATGGATAATGGTCTAGGTTGGACAGATTGTTGATGTATCATGGACTGGCATTTTCTATAGAAAATGGTCCAGGACTAACATTATCCTGTAGCACAGATGGTGACCTGATCAGGAAGAATGGCCTACCCTCTATGGCACACATGGTGACCTGGTTAGGGAGGTCAGTACAAGAATAAAATTTTCTCTATGGTACATATGGTGAACTGATTAGAGAAAGAGGTCTGGGAATGGAATTCTTCTATGGCACATGTAGTGACCTAATTAGAGAAACAGGTCTGGGACTTTTAGCTAATTGTTATGAATACCTCCCTAGTTAAGAGGAAGTGTTTATGTTTCATCATTTGGTAGACATTCACCCAAAGGTTTGTACCTATGGTGAATGGACCTGGTGTGGAATTTGTCCTTAGTCATGCTGATTTGACTAGGAATGATAAATATTCGAGATGCTAGATGCTATCACATGAAGATCTAGAGTGAGCCTAATCTCAGAGAGAGTCAATTGTCTTAGAGGGAGAGCCATGGAGGGATTTTCCCCTTGGTTCATGTGGGAGAGAGGCATATCCCAGGACTGACATACAAGTGTCATGAGTCTAGGGAAAAGTTTTTATACTTAAGAGATAAGCTTGGCATGATGCAGAATGTCTCCCTCGTTGAGACATTCTGAAGACATTCTCCTAGATTATTAATTAATAATTATTAAATCTTATTATTAATATAATATATTTATAATATAAGGTATAAATATATATAATAAATAAGTAGTTATTT
>CBVK0100413258.1:0-19905 GCA_900067695.1 Picea abies | reverse complement strand
TGTTAGCACTCCGTAAATCTATTTGACTGATAAACAAACGACGAAGGTAAATTTTTCAACCAACTTTGAGACCCAAAACTAGCCTTTCAGATCTGGAGAGGGCTCTCTCAGAAATGGCGCGGTCTCCGCGTAGGATATGAATTTGAAAATAATGGCTAGATTTAACACTGATGGTAAAAATGGTTTCTGGTTATATTGGCATAGAAAAGTAAAACTTGGGCTATGGGGTCGATCTGAGGAAGAGACATAACAAATGACTCAGTGACTGGATTCGAGAGGAGAAGGTTAGGCCAGTAACAACCTTTAGTGTAAACAATAAAGTGTGGAGGGAGAAAAAAACAGAAAGTAACTTAAGAGCGCCGATTTGGACAAATTCAGAGTTAGCTTGAGAGGAAAATGTTTTGTCTAAGTGGCGCGAACAAGGGGCGTTGTACATCGAATCCACAGGTTCAATTTTTTTTTTCAAAATAGACAGTATGAGATATGAAATAAAATGTAATAGGAAACATGGATGCAAATAAAGAGACACAATACATCTGACTATCACAACTAGATTCTTTTCATCAAATCACAGGACCTTTGCATTAAATTTTGGTCAAAAACTCAGATTACATACAATAGTAGTCGTTTTCTCAAAATGGCCAACCAACCTTGTTTATATAAAAATGATCCCCTTATATAGAAAGATAATTTTACCCTTGGCTATTAGGGTCGAGATACTCTCTCTTGGAATCATGGATTCATTTTCTTTGAAAGAGAACAATAACTTCAACGGATTCACTAAAAATAGAAAACCTGACTTTGCCAAATCATAATCGTAACCGAAATATCCTTTACATTCATTGATAATGATCCAAATTCGACTATATGGTTGTGATGATCCATCATTTTCACTGTTGGATACTCTGTCATCCTTGCACATCAAGTCTACTACGCAACAGTAACCTACAGAAAAAAACGCAGCAGAATGCGCAACAAACTAGTAAAATAGGCGTTAAATATGACATTGTATCGCACTGATAAAAAAATATTTTTAGAAACTGAGAGAGGTTTTTGTATTTAAGATTGTTATAAAGAAAAACCTCTCTCTATTTCTTGAAATTCACCTCCAGTTGGCCGAAATATGTGTCACAAAAACATGACTCGGACAAGAAATCACGAAAATTGAAACATAGGGCTCAAATATTCCTTCGAATTTCCCAATCCGTGACACATTTTACAAATATGAGAGAGGTTTTTATTAGTTGGTTTGTCCTTGGAAAAAACCTCTCGGGAATTTTCAAAATTCCTCTCCATTTGGTCATAAATTGATCTTGAAGTTGACCACTAAACCAGTAATTTGTGCAGTGCGACCTGTAGCCTGTGAGCAGGAAAATCCATTGCACGATGACATCCTATGCGTGATATCCCACTACGTGATGAAATCCAATGCACAACAACATTCTTTGTGTGACACCATCCTCTGCGCGACAACATCCTCTACGCGATGACATTCTTTGCGCGACAACATCCTCTGTGCGACAACATCCTCTGTGCGACAGCATCCTCTGCGCGATGACATTCTCGGTGCGACAACATCCTCTGCGCGACAACATTCTCTATGCAGTGCGCATTTTCAAATTGAAATGGGAATAAATAAATGATAATCTTCCTTTTAAAAATGGCCCTTGGAGATGTTAGATGATGCCAGTCATAAAAACAACATGGGTGTTGACAGGCATGACTTTGCAAATTGTTGACAAACCTCTAACCTTAGCCATGAAAATCATGGTGCTAACAAAACCTACTCAACATACTCCGAGAATACAAATATGGTAAAAAAACAACCAAGGATGCAAATCACCTCTCTTACAAAAGTAAAGAATATGATCCACGAGTCGACTTGAAAATCAAAGGAATGATGGTCAATCAGGTGGTAGTCGATTTTGGTTGCAGGTTAATATTTTACCAAGAGAAACATGGATATGAATGGGTCGACCCAACCTAGCACCCACATTGAATTATCTTAAGTTAGTTGATCAAAGATTAATAGAACCAATCAGAATACTAAGAAATGTCGATACACAAGTTATGGGAATACCGACTTCAGTAAATTTTGAGGTAATCAACCTTGTCGAAGGAATGCCAAGATATGTAGATCTTGTCGGTCGACCATGAGGTCAACGAATGAAAGAAACCATCTCTCTAGAAAGAGATAGAATCAAATTAAAAGGAAGCAGGAGATGTTAGAAAAATAGGATCGCAGAGCAATAAAATAAAACAAATGCAGAAATAAAACACAAAAGATACACAATATAATAGAGACACGGATATACGTGGTTCACCCAGTGTGGGCTACATCCACTAGAGAAATTACTAGGTCCTTCCTTTTATTATCCAACAAAATTAAGGGATACAACCTACAACGCACCCGTTGTAACTTCCTCTTCTTTCTCTCACAGTCTCCTCTCTCAAAATACAATATTCACGATAATGCAGAGCCGCAATACAATTCCCTCATAAAAGAGGGTTTCCTTCTAAGGAAAAAAAACCTTAAAATAACTTATACCGTCAAATTTGTGACCTTATAATGAATGGTCCAGATTAACTATGAAATTACAATATTTTAGAAGGCAATTTTCCCCAAAATTTTGCTTCGGGGTGCTGCCCCCGAATCCCACCCCTAGACCCCTCGAGAAACAATTGTGGGGGGGGAGAAGCCCCCCCACACCCCCCGTTAGGAATGGGGTCCAAGCACAGCTAAAACAAACCTCTGAATTAAGAAGATAATCAGGCTCCACAACCAACAATCTCCCACTTGGAGACTGATCACAATACCTTCAGTGTTGATGTAACTGTTGGACTATACTCCACCTTGGACCTGTAAAATTTATTATCTTCACCTTCATGCTTGAAGGCCAACTGAAACTGAGGAGGAACTCAGTTTATCCGTAGTTACTCCCTTTGTTAACATGTCTATAGGATTCTGGCTAGTATGTATCTTTTCCAACTTCAAATTCCCATCTTCCAAGATGGATTGCATGACATGGTACCTAAGTTGTATATGCTTAGTCTTCGAATGGAAGGTTGAGTTCTTTGCAATATGAATGACACTCTCATTGTCACAGTACAACCTGATATTTTCCTGCTTATTTCCCAATTCCCCCATAAACCTCTGTAACCAAATCATCTCTTTACTAGCCTCTGTAGAAGCAACATACTCTGCTTTCATTGTTGAAAGTGCAACAACCTTTTGCAGTTTCGAAATCCAACTTACTGATGTTCCACCTACAGTAAAAACATACCATGTTGTGCTCCTCCTACTATATATGAATCAACACACCCTATAGAATAGTGTTTGAACCTCCAAAACATAATGCATTAGTAGCAGTAACTCTCAAATACCTGAGAATCAACTTTACTGCGACCTAATGTTTTTTGCCTAGATTGTTCATATACCTGCTCAACACTCCCACTACATGTGTAATATCTGGTCTTGTGCAAACCATCGCATACATCAAACTACCAACTATTGATGAATAAGGGACCCTGAATATTTATTCTATCTCCTCCTATGTCTTGGGACACATTTCCTTGGTTAATTTGAAATGGTTGGCCAAAGGTGTACTAATTGGTTTTGTATTATGCATTCTAAACCTCTCCAACACCTTCTCTATGTACTCACCCTGAGACAATGTCAATTTGCGATTTTTCCTATCTCTTGTTATTCTCATACCAAGGATTTTCTTTGCAACACCCAAATACTTCATTGCAAATGAATTAGTTGATTTCTTCTTGAGAACATTTATATCCTGCACGTTAGACCCTGCAACAAACATGTCATCTACATACAATAACAAGATAATATTGCTTCCATTTTCTAGCCTTTTAAAATAAACACATTCATCAAAATGACATCTACTATAACCTTGTTCTGTCATAAACATGTCAAACTTCAAATACCACTACCTTGGATCTTGCTTTAGGACATACAAGCTCTTATTCAACTGACATACCAAATTCTCCTTCCCTTTGACCTCATACCCCTTTGGTTGCTGCATATAAATCTCTTCCTCCAACTCCCCATGGAGAAAAGTTGTTCTTACATCTAATTGTTCAATATGAAAATATTCTACTGCCACAAGACTTAAAATAGTCCTAATTGAAGTCATTTTAACAACAATAGAAAATATTTCATCAAAATCTATACCTTTCTTTTGTGCAAATTTCTTTACAACAAATCTAGCCTTCTACCACTTTTTTCCTCCATATTCTTCCTTCAACCTATAAACCCATTTATTCTATAATGCCCTTTTTCCTTCAGGAAACTGAACCAAGTCTAAAGTCTTGTTATTTACCAAGGAATCCATTTCCTCTTTCATTCCTTGCTCCCACTTCTTTTTAGTTTCTACCTACATTTCCTCTTCATAACTTTCTGGTTCACCATAATCAATCAAGAATAAATAATGCAATAAAGGAGAGTATCATTCAGGGGGTCTACTTAACCCGACAGATATTCTAACAATACTTGCATGAGTTTGAAGTACATGTTTCTCCTGTTGTTGTACATTTTGATTTTCTGGTACCATTGGAATTTCTTTTTTACTGATCTCATCAAGCACTGTGTATTCTGGGTTTTATGTTTCTTGTTTCTTTCCCTGCAACTGATATTTGTACATGACCTTCTGATTGAATATGAGATATCTACTTCTAATGATTTTTTGATTTATAATCCCATAAGTGATAACCAAAATCATTAACACTGTATCCAATAAAGGTACACTTCTTGGATTTTGCCTCAATCTTTGTTCTATTTTATTTATCAATATGGACAATTGCTACACAACCGAAAGTCTTAAGAAATGAATAGTTTACCTTTTCACATGTCCATGCCTCCTTTGGAATTCCACCATCCAAAGAGATTGAAGGTCCTCTATTTATTAAGTAAACAACAATATTTACAGCATCTGCCCAAAAATGTAAGGGCAACCCAACATGCAATCTCATACTCCTTGCACGCTCCAAGATTGTCATATTCATCATTTCTGACACACCATTTTCTTGTGGTGTTCTTGGAACTATTTTTTCTCTACGAATCCCATGGTATGAACAGTAATAATCAAACTCCTTGCTACAATGTTCACCTCCATTGTATGATCTCAGACACTTCAACCTTTTTCCTATCTCATTCTCAACCAAATCTTTTCATTTCTTAAAAGTAACAAAACATCAGATTTTTGTCGAATGCAATAAACCCAAGTTTTTTCTAGTTGCATCATCAATAAAGGTAATATAATAAGGTTATCCACCAAGAGATGATACATGAGTTGGTTCCCATACATATGTACAAGTTCTAACCTTTCACTCTAAGAAACCTGACTCTCTTATGTTTTCCATAACACAGTGCTCACATAAATCCAAATCAATTTGCTTAAGATCTGGCAACAAATACCTTTTGTGAAGTATCTGCATCCCCTTCTCACTCATGTGTCCAAGCCTATGATGTCAAATTGTTGTATCCACTCATGTAGAAGCTAAAGAGATAGAAGAATCAGTATTACCAATACATAAATACAATGTACCTAACTTCTCTCCTTTTGCTATCACCAGTGATCCTTTGGTGACCTTCCATGCATTATTTGTAAATATGGATATACAAACTTCACTTTCAAACTACCCTATTGAAATTATATTTTTTTTTAGATCTGGAACATGTCTTACCTCTTTCAACAAACATTGGTTTCCATTCTTTTGCTTTTTGTGTACCTTATCCATTCCAACAATTTTGCATGGTGCATCATCACACAAATGAACTTGTCCAAAATCACCTTGAACATAATCTAGAAAATGTTTCCTATGGGGTGTGGCATGAAATAAAGCCCCTAAATTTACTACCCAAGACTCAGAAATATTATCTACATAAATAATCAAAGCATCTTGTAACACATTACATGTTACATTTGCTTCCTGATTTTTCTCCTACTGTCCATCTCTTTGTTTCTTTAGAGCTCCACAATCTTTATTGAGATGTCATTTCTTCCCATAATTCCAGCACTCTATCTTTCCCAGTCTTGATTTGGATCTACCCTTCCTAGAATTCCAGCAGTTCCCTAAGCCCTTTCCTCTATGTTTTTGTCTTCCCCTATTCTCCATGTTTAACGCATTACCTGATGTCTCACATGTGCTTTTCCATCACATTTCCTATCTAAAAATAACACCAACAACATCATCAAATTTTAGAGTGTTCGAACTAGAGATGGAGTTACTTATAGACATCACCAAGCCATTCCAATTTTCTGGCAATGAGCACAAGATTAGAAGAGCCATGACCTCATCATAAAAGTCCACTTTTACAGAACGTAGTTGATTAGTAACCGTATTAAATTCATTTAAATGATCTGCAATAGACCCACCTTCTGACATCTTCATATTAAATAATCGCTTCATTAGAAATACCTTATAGGATGTCGAGGGTTTTTCATACAGTTTAGCCAATGCATCCATCAACTCCTTCATTGTCTTTTCTTTTGAGATATTGAAGGCCACCGACGCTTCCAGACTCAGTCGTATCGTTCCTAGTTCCTTTCTATCAAGAACCTCCCATTCTTTGTCCTTCATGGCATCAGATTCTTTGTTATTCCACCCAATAGGAGGAAAATATCCTTCTGATATAAATAATCTTCCATATACATCTTGCATAACCAGTAGTTTTGGTCGTTAAATTTCTCAACCCTAAACTTTCCATCTTCTGTCATTAGTCCCACTCGAACCAAGAACCCTCATTTCCTGCGAGTTACCTTTCACTCTGATGCCAGTTGTTATAAAAATAGAATCGCGGAGCAATAAAATAAAACAAATGTGGAAATAAAACACAGAAGATACACAATACAATAGAGACACATATATATGTGGTTCACCCAGTGTGGGCTAGTTCCATCAGAGAAATTTCCAGGTCCTTCCTTTTATTATCCAACAAAATGAAGGGATACAACCTACAACAAACCCGTTGTAACTTCCTCTTCTTTCTCTCACAATCTCCTCTCTCAGAATACAATATTCACGATAATGCACAACCACAATACAATTCCCTCACAAAAGAGGGTTTCCTTCTAGGGCAAAAAAACCCTAAAAGAACTTCTACCGTCAAATTTGTGGCCTTATAATGAATGGTCCAGATAGACTATGAAATTACAATATTTTACAAGGTAGTTTTTCCCAAAATTTTGCATCAGGGGCGCTACCCCAGAATCCCCCCCCTGGATCCCCCTAGCAATAGTTTTTTGGGGGGAAAGCCCCCCACACCCTCCCGTTGGGGAATGGGGTCCAAGCACTGCTGAAACAAGCCTCTGAATCAAGAAGATAATCGGTCTCCACAACCAACAACCTCCCACTTGTAAATTGATCACAATAACTCCATTGATGTTGTACCTGCTGGACTCTAATCCACCTTGGACCTGGAAAATATCTCATTTTCACCTTCATGATTGAAGGCCAACTGAAACTAAGTAGAAACTCATTTTATCCCTGGTTACTCCCTTTATTAACATTTCTACAAGATTCTGGCTAGTATGTATATTTTCCAACTTCAAATGTCCATCTTCCAAGATGGATCATATGAAATGGTACCTAAGTTGTATATTCTTATTCTTCAAATGGAAGGTTGAGTTCTTTGCAAGATGAATGGCACTCTCATTGTCACAATACAACCTGTTATTTTGTTGGTTCTTTCTGAGTTACTCCATAAACCTCTATAACCAAATCATCTCTTTACTAGCCTCTATAGCAACAACATACTATGCTTCCATTGTTGAAAATGCAACAACATTTTACAGTGTCGAAATCCAACGTATTGTTGTTCCGCCAATGGTAACAACATACCATGTGGTGCTCCTCTTACTATCTTTATCACCTGCCATATCTAAATCAACATACCCCTGTAGAACAATGTCTGGACCTCCAAAACATAATGCATGAGTAGCAGTACCTCTCAAATACCTGAGAATCCACTTTATTTCCTCCCAATGTTCTTTACCTGGATTGTTCATATACATGCTCACAACTTCCACTGCATGTGCAATATATGGTCATTTGCAAACCATATGATACATCAAACTGCCAACTACTGATGAATAAGGGACCCTGAACATGTATTCTATCTCCTCCTATGTCTTGGGACACATTTCCTTGGTTAACTTGAAATGGCTGGCCAAAGGTGTACTAATTGGTTTTGCATTCTACATTCTAAACCTCTCCAACACCTTCTCTATGTTCTCACCCTGAGACAATGTCAATTTGTGATTTTTCATGTCTCTTGTTATTCTCACACCAAGGATTTTCTTTGCAGCACCCAAATCCTTCATCGCAAATGAATTAGCTAATTTCTTCTTGAGCACATTTATATCTTGCACATTAGACGCTGCATCAAGCATGTCATCTACAAACAATAGCAAGATAATATAGCTTCCATTTTCTAGCCTTTTAAAATAAACAGAGTGATCAGAATGACATCTATTATAACCTTGTTCTGTCATAAACCTGTAAAACTTCAAATACCATTGGCTTGGAGCTTTCTTTAGGCCATACAAGTTCTTCTTAAACCTACATACCAAATTTTCCTTCCCTTTGACCTCATACCCATGTTGTTGTTGCATATAAATGTCTTCCTCCAAATCCCCATGGAGAAAAGTTTTTTTTACATATAACTGTTCAAGATGCAAATCTTCTACTGCCACAAGACTTAAAATAGTCCTAATTGAAGTCATTTTCACAAAAGGAGAAAATATTTCATCAAAATCTATACCTTTCTTTTGTGTAAACCCCTTTACAACAAGTCTAGCCTTGTATCACTTTTTGCCTCCATCTTCTTCCTTCAACCTCTAAACCCATTTATTTTGCAATGCTCTTTTTCCTACAGGCAACTGAACCAAGTCCCAAGTCTGGTTATTTACCAAGGAATCCATTTCCACTTTCATGCATTTCTCCCACTTCTTTTTAGTTTCTACCTGCATTGCCTCTTCAAAACTTTCCAGTTTACCATAATCAATCAACAATAAATAATACAATGAAGGAGAGTATCGTTCAGGGGATCTACTTAAATTTTTAGATCTTCTAACAACACTTGCAGGAGTTTGAGGTACCTATTGCTCCTATTATTGTACATTTTTATTTGCTGGTACCTTTGGAATTTATTTTTTAGTGATCTCATCAAACTCCATGTATTATGGTTTTTCTTTCCCTGCAACTAATATTTGTACATGAACTTCTCATTGAATATGACACCTCTACTTCTAATTATTTTTTGATTTCCATAATCCCATAAGCGATAACCAAAATCATTAACACTGTACCCAATAAAGGTACACTTCTTGGATTCTGCCTCAATCTTTGTTATATTTTCTTTATCAATATGGACAAATGCTTCACAACCAAAAGTCTTCATTAATGAATAGTTTACCTTTTCACTTGTTCATGCCTCCTCTATAATGCCACCATCCAAAGAGCTTGAGGGTCCTCAATTTATTAAGTAAACAACAATATTTACATCATCTGCCCAAAACTGTAAAGGAAACCTAGCATGCAATTTCATACTCCTTGCACGCTCCATGATTGTCATGGTCATCACTTCTGACACACCATTTTCTTGCAGTGTTCGTCAAACTATTTTCTCTCTATGAATCCCATGGTATGAATAGTAATCATCAAACTCCTTGTTGCAATATTCACCTCCATTGTCTGATCTGAGACACTTCAACCTTTTTCCTAGGTCATTCTCAACCAAAGCTTTCCATTTCTTAAAAGTATCAAAAACATCAGATTTTTGTTGAATGCAATAAACCCAAGTTTTTCTAGTTGAATCATCAATAAAGGTAACATAATAATGTGAGCCACCAAGAGATAATATCTGAGCTGGTTCCCATACATCTGTATGCACAAGCTCTAACCTTTCACTCTTCTTTTCTTTCCCAACTCTAAGAAATCTTACTCTCTTTTGTTTTCCATAAACACAATGCTCACAAAAATCCAAATCAATTTGTTTAAGATCTGGAAACAAATTCCTTTTGTGAAGTATCTACATCCCCTTCTCACTCATGTGTCCAAACCTATGATGCCAAAGTGTTGTATCCCCTCATGTAGAAGATAAAGAGATAGAAGAATCATTTTTACTAGTACATAAATACAATGTACCTAGCTTCTCTCATTTTGTTATCACCAGTGATCCTTTGGTGACCTTCCACGCATTATTTGTAAATATGTATATACAACCTTCACTTTCCAACTACCCTATTGAAATTAGATTTTTTTTTAGATCTATAACATGTCTTACCTCTTTCAACAAACATTGGTTTTCATTCTTTTGTTTTATTTGTACCTTACCCATTCCAACAATTTTGAATGGTGCATCATCACCCAAAGGAACTTGTCCAAAATCACCTTGAACATAATTTAGAAAATGTTTCCTATGGGGTGTGGCATGAAATGAAGGCCCTAAATCTACTACCCAAGACTCAGAAATATTATCTACTAAAAAATCAAAGCATCTTGTAACACATCACTTGTTACATTTGCTTCCTGATTTTTCTCTTGTTGTCCATCTCTTTGTTTCTTTGGAGCTCTGCAATCTTTCTTGAGATGTCATTTCTTCCCATAATTACAACACTCTATCTTTCTCAGTCTTGATTTGGATCTTCCCTTCCTAGAATTCCAATGGTTCCCTAATCCCTTTCCTCTATATTTTTGTCTTCCCCTGTTCTCCATGTTTAACACATTACCTAATGTCTCACCTGTGCTTTTCCTTCACATGTCCTTGCTAAAAATAAAACCAACAACAACATCAAATTTTAGAGTGTTTGAAATAGAGACATAGTTACTTATAGACATCACCAAGCCATTCCAACTTTCTGGCAATGAGCACAAGATTAGAAGAGCCATGAACTCATCATCAAAGTCCACTTTTACATAACTTAGTTGATTAGTAATTGTATTAAATTCATTTAAATGATCTACAACAGACCCACCTTCTGACATATTCATATTAAATAATCGCTTCATTAGAAATACCTTATTGGACGCTGAGGGTTTTTCATATAGTTTAGTCAATGCATCCATCATCTCCTTCGTTGTCTTTTCTTTTGAGATATTGAAGGCCACCGATGTTGTCAGGCTTAGCTGTATCATTTCCTTTCTATCAAGAACCTCCCATTCTTCATCCTTCATAGTCGTCGACTTGTTTGCTACTCCACCCAATGGTAGGAATAGATCCTTCTAATATAAATAATCTTCCATTTGCATCTTCCATAACTCGTAGTTTTGACCATTAAATTTCTTGACCCTAAATTTTCAATCTTCCGCCATTGCTCCCACTCGAACCAGGAACCCACTTTTCCTGCAAGTTACATTTCACTCCGATATCAGTTGCTATAAAAAAAATATCGCGGAGCAATAAAATAAAATAAATGCATAAATAAAACACAGAAGATACACAATACAATAGAGACACAGATATACATGGTTCACCCAGTGTGGGCTACGTCCACCAGAGAAATTTTTAGGTCCTTCCTTTTATTATCCAGTGAAATGAAGGGATACAACCTACAACACACCCATTGTAACTTCCTCTTCTTTCTCTCATAGTATCCTCTCTCATAATACAATATTCACGATAATGCACAACCACAACACGATTCATGCATAAAAGAGGGCTGCCTTCTAGGGCAAAAAAACCGTAAAATAATTTCTACCATCAGATCTGTGACCTTATAATGAATGCTCCATATTAACTATGAAATTACAATATTTTACAAGGAAATTTTTCCCAATATTTCGCTTCGGGGGTGCTACCCCGGATTCCCTCCACTGGCGACAGTTGTGGGGGCGCAAGCCCCTCCACACCCCCCCCCATTAAATGGGGTCCAAGCACATATGAAACAAACCTCTGAATCAAGAAGATAATCCAGCTCCACAAACAACAATCTATCCACTGTTGTTGTACATGTTGGACTATACTCCACCTTGGACCCAGGAAATTTCTCATCTTCACCTTCATGCTTGAAGGCCAACTGAAAATGAGAAGGAACTCATTTTCTCCCTGGGTTACTCCCTTTATTAACATGTCTACAACATTCTGGCTAGTATGTATCTTTTCCAACTTCAAATGTCCATCTTCCAAGATGAATCGTATGAAATGATATCTAATTTGTATATGCTTAGTCTTCGAATGAAAGGTTGAGTTCTTTGCAAGATGAATGGCACTCTCATTGTCATAGTACAACCTGTTATTCTCCTACTTCTTTCCTAATTCCTCCATAAACCTATGTAACTAAATCATCTCTTTTCTAGCCTCTGTAGTAGCAACATACTATGTTTTTGTTGTTGAAAGTGCAACAACCTTTTGCAGTTTTGAAATCCAACTTATTGTTGTTCCACTTACAGTAAAAGTATACCCTGTGGTGCTCCTCATGCTATCTCTATCACTAACCATATCTGAATCAACATACCCCTGTAGAACAGTGTCTGAACCTCCAAAACATAATGCATGAGTAGCAGTACCTCTCAAATACCTGAGAATCCACTTTACTACCTCCCAATGTTCTTGACCTAGATTGTTTATATACCTTCTCAACACTCCCACTGTATGTGCAATATCTGGTCTTATGCAAACCATCACATACATAAAACTGCCAACTACTGATGAATAATGGACCCTGGACATGTATTTTATCTCCTCCTATGTCATGGGACACATTTCCATGGTTAATTTGAAATGGATGGACAAATATGTACTAATTGGTTTTTCATTATGCATTCTAAACCTCTCCAACACCATCTCTATGTACTCACCCTAGACAATGTCAATTTGTGAATTTTCTTGTCTCTTATTATTCTCATACTAAGGATTTTATTTGCAACACCCAAATCCTTCATCGCAAATGAATTAACTAATTTCTTCTTGAGCACATTTATATTCTACATATTAGACCCTACAACAAGCATGTCATCTACATACAATATCAAGATAATATAGCTTCCATTTTCTAGCCTTTTAAAATAAACACAATGATCAGAATGGCATCTACTATAACCTTCTTCTGTCATAAACCTGTCAAACTTCAAATACCACTACCTTGGAGCTTACTTGATCCAAAAAGGATCCAAAGAAGGCTAAGAACAAATCATAACTTACAGAGGCAACTCATAACGCTCAGAATGGCTTCAACAAACAACAAAAGGGAAAAAAATTCAAAGTTCTCAAAACTCATTTAAAATGGCATGATCGTGAAGACCGCGTCGCAAGCTTTCTAACGGTGTAAACGGCTCATCAAACGGAGTTACGGATCAAAAGTTATAAGCGGTCAAAGTTTAGGTCAAACTTGGTCAAAAGTCAAGGTGACACGTGGCACCACTGCAAGAGTGACAAGTAGCACATTCATACAAATGAGTTGGCATGAGATGACATGGAAAAATGATGGTAGACACATGGGCAAATCAGGTTGTGACAAGTGTCATCTTAACAAGCAAATTATATGGTGCCACATGGCACCCCTCCAATGGTTGGCAGGTGTAAAAGTTTTATGAATCCATAGGAGTCGAACCCTTGACCTCTCCTTAGCCCAAAGGCCCCACACCTCCACGCTAGCCAACATACCAATACATAGGACTTGTTTGTAATTTGGCTCAAATGTTATTTAAGCTCTAATGTTTTCGTATGGGGAAAAGGGAAAGGGATAGGCCCTTGGCCCAACCCTTGGTTGCATGTTAAAACCATGTGACCACTCCAAAACTCCCACCATATATGGTATTTCACCCAACTATCCGCCATTCTAGCCGCCTCCACTAACTGTCAGTCATTCTAGTGGTCGCCCGCCAGATTTCGTTGGGCGCGCCAAAACTGTTGTAAACCACCAAACAAGTACGCCAAATAAAGAGAAGTCCATGGGATTCGATCCCGGGACCTCTACTAACCAAAACTCTAAATATAGCTATGCCAACCAACACGCCAACAACCTCATCAATGCTAAAACTGCCCACAAATTGTATAAGAAGGGGGGCTCAGTCAGTGTTTCGGGACAGAGAGCACGAGAGGCAGACCAAGCAAATCCGTACGGTACAGATTTTTGCATAATTTTCGAGATTGGGCATGGATTTCAAGATTTGTCCAGTCATTTATTGCAGGAGTAGTGGCACGGTAACCATGGCAGAGATGTCTCTTGGGCCAAAAAGTGTCAGACTCAGATCGAGGCGTGGAGACAATCATTTTTAGGTAAAATGACGCCACGAACGCAGTAATGATGTTGATTTTATGATCTGAGCAAAGCTTCTATATCTTAACTCCAGAATGAGGTATACTTATATATTTTGCCAAATTATTTTGTGGAGTTAATAAAAAGACCTACCCATTTGAGAGCAGGACCCAAAGACATAGTCCACTAGGGACAAACTCTGTTATCAATTTCTTTGTGTTCATATTGCATGATTATGTATCTTTCCTTTAGAGATTCTCCTTCTTTATGGTGTACTTTAGTTTATGCTCATTTAATACGATTCTTTAATAAGTCACCTGAAAAAAATATCCTAGATCATGTTGGTATCAGAGCAGTCGTCTTTGACTTGAATTTTTGAGTAGGAATGCTTACTAGGTCCAAGCATAAGCAGTGTGAAGGAAATATTAAGACTTTCGATCCCAAAGTTGGCCATGCATCTCGAAGTGAGAAGATGGCAGAAGAGGACAAGCATGATGAACAAGAGAAAAAATTTCACATGGTCTTATATCGCATGTCAGAAATGGTCGAACGAATGTATGGAGATTACTAGAAGAGGATGAAGAATAAAGGGATGAAAAAAGAAGAACGACTTGATGCTGATGATTTGGTAAACCAAGGGGTTGGAGGAGATCCTCTTGAGCCTCCATCTTTGACTTCGAGTTCTAGTTCTTCTTCCTCTGAGCATACTCACAACTCTTAGCATTCTAGCCATAAAGTCTCTTTTAAGAAACCATTATTAAAGCTTGATGTAAAGTTTTCTTTACCTATGTTTAATGGAGATGTTAATCCTGAGAAACTAAATAATTAGATCCGACAGGTTGAAGTATATTGTTGTGTTCAACATATTGACGAAGAGGAAGTTAAAGTGCAACTGGCTTCTCTTCGGTTGGAAGTCACTGCTCTTGTATGGTGGGAGAGCAAGCTACATGAAAGAAGTAAGTTTGGTAATCTTCTTTCCTCATGGTCGGAATTTAAAACAGTGATAAGGAAGCAGTTCTATCCATTAGGGTATTTACATAAAGCAATGATGGAATTGCAAACTTTGAGACAGAGTAAAGGTCAGACTATACAAAGTTTCACAGAAGAATTTAGAAAGAAATCTCTAGCATTGAACATTCCTTTAGATTCTTATAAAACTTTAATGAAGTATATTGGCGCACTTCATAGTTATATTCGTCATGCTTTGCTCTTGTTTAATCCCACTAGTCTTGACTAAGTTTGTGTGCAAGCCACTCACCTTGAGAATAGGGGGAAACACATTCAAGAGGATCCCATGAAGAAACCTTCCAATTTCCCACAAAAGACTTTCAAGAAGTTCAAAAGGAAGGACGAGAAGACCGCTACAGTGACTAGAGAAGGAGGAAAACCATCTTGCACTCATTGCAAGAGGAGCGGTCATGATGAATAACATTGTTGGAAACTACATCCAGAAAAGAAACCGAAACAATTTGGTGGAAAGGGGAAGACAAAGACTGTTGCTACAGTGCAACAAGATCTTGGTTCTAAATTAGGATATGAAGGAAAGATTACAACGGTTGGAGTACAAGGTAAAGATTCTCTTCATGCTAGTTCAATTTCCAATAATGAATCTGATATTGATGAACGAAAGAGGAATGAGTTATTTCATATACGAGTTGTATCTAAACATACTAAGATAGATACATTATTTGATATGGGTTCCCAAGTAAACTTAATATCTGAAGCACTTGTCAAGAATATGGATCTTGAAACAAAACCACATCTAAAGCTTTACCCTCTTGGTTGGGTATGTGATGAAGAAAAATGTAATGTCACCAAACAATGTAGGATCAGGTTTGATATTGCTTCAAAGTTGATTGATGAAGTGGATTTGGATGTTGTATCGCTTGATATATGTGGCATAGTGTTGGGGAGTCCTTATCTTTATGATAGAAAAACAATCTTCTTTCGTCATGAGAACAAATACCACCTTACTAAAGGGGGAGTGGAATATATTGTTAAAGCTCACAACATGAGGGTAAATACAACACTTGTTAGTGCAGGGCAAATGAAAATAATTATAACCACTAATAAGAGATATGTACTCATGGTCGTCAAAGAGAAAGATGTTGGGACATCTGACACTTTCCAAGGATGTGATCCATCTCATAAAAAGGAATTAATAGATATTGTTTCTAAGTATGATGATGTTTTTGAGGAATCAGATGGATAACCTCCTAAGAGGGAAATCCAACATGAGATACATCTTCAGCAGGATTCTTCACTTTCTGATGTGGGAATGTACAGGATGTCAGTTGTGGAGATGACAAAGATCAAGAAGTAGGTACAGGGCTTATTGGATCAAGGGGTCATCAGGTTCAGTTCATCTCCTTGTGGTTCTTCGATCGTGATGGTGCTAAAGAAAGATGGCACATGGAGAATGTGTGTCGATTACCGGGCCTTAAACAAAATCACAGTGAAAAATTGATACCCTCTTCCTCGTATAGATGATTTACTTGATCAGTTGAAGAATGTTGCTTATTTCACTAAGTTCGATATGCGCAGTGGATACCATCAAATTAGGGTCGCAGAACATGATGCATGGAAAACTGCCTTTAAAACCAAACAGGGATTGTTTGAGTGGTTAGTTATGTCATTTGGGATTTGTAATGCTCCAACAAATTTCATGTGTGTGATGAACGATGTATTCAGGCCTTTCCAAGATGACTTTGTGATTGTATATTTAGATGACATTCTTGTTTTTAGCAGGCCTTGGGATAAACATGTAAGGCATGTAAAACAAGTATTGGATACTTTGCAACGGGGAAAGTTGTATGTGAAAATGTCTAAATGTGAATTTGGCAAGACTACACTTGTATACTTAGTTCGTATCATGGGAGGAGGACAATTGAAGATTGATCCTTCCAAAATTGAAGTAATTGTAAAATGGCCTAAGCCAAAAAGTGTAACCAAAGTCAAAAGCTTCTTGGATGCAGTCCAGTATTGGAGGAGATTCATTCCCAACTTCTCCTTTATAGCATCTCCTTTGCATGCCTTAACTAGTGTGAAGAACACTTTTCAGTGGGAAGGAAAGCAACAAAAATCTTTCAACATTTTGAAGAAGAAGATTAATATCGAACCAGTATTAGCATTGTCGAATCTTCAACGGTCATTCAAGATCGAGATAGATGGCAGTGGATACGCCATGGGTGCGGTATCAATACAATATCGTAAGCCTATATGTTACCACTCTGAGACTTTTAACCAAGTTGTTGTTAACTATCCTACATATGATAAAGATTTGTATGCATTAGTTCAAAGCATAAAGAAGTGGAAGCACTACTTGTTAGGGAAGGAAACCATCATACATACAGATCACCAACCCTTACAGTATCTTCAAGCATAGACCAAACTGCAGTAATCTCAACACTACATATGGATGGGTTTTCTACAAAAATTTCATTTGGTAATCAAGTACAAGAAGGGTACAAGTAACAAGGTAGCCAATATGCTTTCTAGACCTCCTATTGTTTCTTCTATTATTTTGAAGAATACTTATTTATCTCATGATAGCTATGTAGAGAAATATGCCATCAATGAAGATTTTAAAGAAGTATATGAGACGCTAACTCATGGTGCACAGGTAGAGAACTATTGTCTGTAGGGAAAATTACTCTATCATTATGGGAAGTTATGTATTCCTACAAGTAAATGAGTCTGTGTGATATGAGAAGCCCATACTTCTCTTGTGTCTGGGCATTTTGGGGTAGGAAAAACTATGGCTCATCTGCGAAAGTTTTGCTATTGGCCTCAAATGAAAGAAATTGTAACTAAATATGTAAAGGGGTGTGTGATGTGTTCTACTTGTAAGCCCACTAATAGAAAATTGGGGCTATACTCACCACTTCCTGTTCCATCCCATCCATGGGAAAGAATTTCCATGGACTTTTTAGGGGGTTTATCAATGACCAAAGGGTGTCATGCTTATTTGTATGTCGTAGTGGATAGGTTCAACAATATGTGTATATTGATGCCATGTAAAAATCATATCACTACCGAGCAGACTGCTAATCTCTTTTTCCAATATATTTGGGTTCACTTTGGGTTACCCACGTCCATTGTCTCGAATCAAGATAGTCAACTCCTTGGGGATTTTTGGACTAGCTTGTGGATAATGATGGACACCAAATTGAAGAGGAGCATTGATTTTCATCCACAGACCAACGGACAGACAGAGGCGGTAAACAAAACAGTGGTACTTTTGCTTCGAGGCTACTGCAACAAGCATCCTAAGTTATGCGATGAACAGATACCCTATGTACAACATGCTTATAACCGAGATTTACACTCATCCACTCAGAGTTCACCTTTTGAGGCATGTTTTGGGTACCTACCAAAGGTTCCTTTGGACTTGATGTAAGGGAGAGATGTTGATGTGAATGAAGAACGAACAGAGGATAGAGCTCACAAGTTCATCCAAAGTATTCAACATATACACCAGGCAGTTAGGGAACAGTTGGAGAAGAGTCAAGCATAGTATAAAGCTTGGCATGATAAGCACAGGGTTGATCATTAGTTCGAGTTTGGAGACCGGGTATGGATTCACATTAGCAAGGAATGATTGAAGGGTGAAGGTAAGAAACTTAAGCCCGTCCGATATGGACCCTTCGCTATTTTGGAGAAAAACGACACTAATGCTTTTCGTTTAGACCTTCCACCATATATGCAGTTTTACTCAGTTGTGAACATAGAGAACTTGAAACTTTTTGAGCCTCCCATGATTATGGATCGGGATGAGGAAGTTTCAATACCTTCAGTTGATGAGTTTGCACCTGAGTACTTGGATGAGTTACAGGAAGATATCATCATGGAAAGAAGGATGAGGACTTCACGTAGGGGTGATGTTGATTATCTTTGAGTAGGATTAAATGGCACACATCCAAGCAAGGCAAAGTGAGGAGACTCTTCCCTCACTTACCAGTTGATTGATGAAAGATTTTGGTGGTCCAAAAATCTCTCAGTGGGAAGGCATGATTCAAAAAGGATCCAAAGAAGGATAAGAACAACTCAAAATGGCTTCAGCAGACAGCATAAGGGAAAAAATTTATAGTTCCCAAAACTCAGTTAAAAGGGAATGATAGTGAAGAGTGCGTCGCAAGCTTTCTTATGGCGCAAATGACTCGTCAAACAGAGTTACGGATCAAAAGTTATAAGCGGTCAAAGTTCAGGTCAAACTTGGTCAAAGTAAAAAAGTCAAGGCGACACATGGCACCATTGCAAGGGTGACACACGACAGGTTTGTACATATGAGTTGGCATGAGATGATGTGGTAAAATGATGGCAGACACGTGGGAAAATTAGGTTGTGACAAGTGCTAGTTTCATGTGAAAATTATATGGTGCCACATGGCCTAGTTATGGGCTGCCACGTGGCACCCCTCCAGTGGTTGGCAGGTGTAAAAGTTTTGTTGGGTATGTGTTATATTCTTTGCACGAGTAGTAGTGTCTGAGTGCCTGCGCCGGGCGTGTGGGGGGGTGCAGGGGGGCGGGCCCCTCGCACGGGGGTTCGGGGGCAGCGCCCCTGAAAAAAATTTTTGGGCCGACATATTTTCGCTGGTTTCGGGCCAACATATTATCGCCGGGCCGACATATTTCCGGGATGACATATTTCCGGGACCACATGATATTAGGTGGTTTTCGGCACATGGTTT
>CBVK0100413257.1:0-19908 GCA_900067695.1 Picea abies | reverse complement strand
CGCTCTTCCGATCTCACGCTTGTTCCTAGAGGACTGCAAGGATGCGCAAGACCTAGGCACAAAGTTCCACTACTCATGACTAATTACCTTAATATCCTTCATGGGATGGCAAGAGCCAAGCTATGTAGTTTTTTGTACTAGACCAAAGCCACAGGGAGCGAGGTACTTGTTGCTCAGAGCCAGGCTAGACTCGAGGAACAAGAAGGCAAACAAATCCATTTTTTAGGGATACCTACGCTACCTATAGGAAGTCATCTCCAAGACGTGGAGAATTACACCAGAAGTTGTTGCGCGATATGCGAACATCGCCAATGTCCAGGCAACATGACAAACAATGTGGATACAGGCAAAGAATGATCCAGTGAAACAATGGCTACAGATGTGCTACTACATCACAGAGGGTGATATTCACATGGTCATCAGTGAATGGCCTGAGGAATGGAGGATTCCAGCCATTACCAAGAAAGTGTCGGAAATAACAACAGAGGATGAGGTAGAGCAGGGAGAAACGTAGCCTCCAGAAATCCAAGTGCCCAAGAAACCAAGAACGAGCCAAGGCAAGCCAACACAGGCAGGTGAAGGGCCAAAGAAGACAGAGACCCAGAAGGGGAATAAGGAGAATACACAGCCGACTAGGGAACAACAGAAACAGGCTGAGGGAGCACAGGAGACCACCTCAAATCCCAACACACAGGAACAAGGGGGAAATAAGAGACCAACCACACAGACAAGAGGTGCACGTCAGAAATCAAAGACACAACAAACACCACCAGGATATATGATCACAGATGACGATAGGGAGATGATCTCCAGAATGGTCCAGGATGGTCTCGTTGAGGACTTCGACCATGCTGCACGTCACAGGGACAAGATCCAAGAGGTGTTGGCAGACATACAACAGCTCATCAAACAAATCGGGGAAGGGCGGATAGCAAGCAACAACAGGGGCATAGAACCATGAACACCACAGACTGAGGAAAGAGTGGAGGTAGAAGAACGAGATCCATTCCACTCATTAACGCACACAAAAGCAACATTCCACATCACACATAGTATGTTGCGCATGGATGAAATCGTGGGGCAGACACCGTTGAAGGATTTAAGCCACATCCAATTGGTCTTGAAGCGGATGCCATTTAGGGCACTACACAAGTTGCAGGTTAGCATTGACCATGAGGTACAGTCTCGTGCACACAAAGACTTAGTCGAATTACAATGAGCAACAAAAAAGTGGGAGGCGCTAGAAAAAGTCTGTGAGTAGGCCAGGTCCGAAACTCAGGAGGAAAGAGAATGCAGGAACAAATTGGAACGAAGAGTAGGAGGAATTTTTTAGAAGCTTCCAAACACCGCGTAGGGGAATGAACTTGCAGTAGCGGAAAAGATTGATCAGACTGTGTAGGAAATCAAGCAATACCAGAAGGAGATTGAGAATCTCCAAGAGCAGCTCATACCAACCACGCCACCAACAGTGAAGGAGCAAAGGAAGAAAGCAAAAGCACATCTGCAGAAGATAGATCAGCAAGTCAGCATAGTCGTTGACTTGTTCGACAAAGCAGCGCAGCTTTGGACCAGGTTGGAGGAGGATCTGCAGGTCCAACAGTGGGACAAGAAAGAGGAAAGTATCAATGCAGTGATCCAAGAGCTCAAGCAGAAGCCGAAGACAATGTCAATCCCAGAATGAGTCAAAGGGATGCAGGAGGTAAAGAAGTTGCAGGAAGAACTCATCACTGTGCAAATGCAGAAACATGAGCGTTAGGCTCAAATGGAGCCATTACAGGAGCAGGTAGCAGAAGTACTAGCACAGGCAGAGGAAGCTAAGACACAGATAGCGCAGACTCGGGCAGAATGTGCAGGATTGATCAGCGACAAAGTGGCAGTCCAGGTAGTAGACACAATCAAGGAGAAGATCGCGCAGGCACTGACAAAAGCAGCAGAGCTCAAGGAAAAGTTCCAGACGATCATAAAGAAGATTGAGGAAGCTCATAAGGATTAGGTGGCTCGGGATGAGCCACATGTCATTGTTGGGGTCATGTTGGCAGTAGGTTGAAGTGGAAAGAAGGATGATCGTGGGGAAAGAAAGCATGCAGAAAGTAAAGCAACAACGGGAAGGAAACGCAGCATGCGCGCATGCAAGAAAGCGTGCATATGGAAAGTGACAGCTAGATGGAGGAACAACATGCGCACATGGGAGGAAGACCTAACGTCAGTAGGGTTAGGGTTTTGGTAACAAATTGTAATGGCTGAAGAGCCAAAGATGTATAAATACCAATACTGAGGTACTGTGAAAAAGTTTGATATTTTGTGGAGGGATTTTGTAGTTGTCCCGACTTAGTTAGTAGTTGACTTTGCATTATCGTAGATATGTATGAATTGATACGATATGTAACATTTTTGTACGAACTATTTGGTAAGCGGTTGAGCTAGAGGAGAGAAGGTAGATCTTGAGGATTAAATCGCAAGTTGAGGAGCCTGGTGTGGTCTAGTTCGCCTCATATAAATCTTACCCACCTGAGGAGAATTGTAAGCGCACGGCGTTGTAGATGCAAAACTACCATAATAAAAGAGTCGAGAGCCAAATATTTGTGGACGTAGCCCAGGAGGGGGTGAACCACGGTAATATCTGTGTAATATGATGAATGCATGCATATCTTTATCCTCTTTTCTGTAGTTAAATATTGTGCTTAATGAGTGAATGGGTTATTATATTGCTATGAAATATGGTTGCGTTATTAAGGAAATAAGTTGTTGAAGGTAATGCACAGTCGGGAATAATAGTAGATTACAATTACAAGTTATATTAAATGACTCTGAATACAGATCTCATATCGCATACTGAATCCTGAGCTGTAAACACCTGAGTCTTACAACCACCCATTAAAGCTATCTCGGGTGAGACTGTGCAGTGCATTCTGTGTGTTGTGTTGCCTTCTAGTTTACCAGGAGGGCTGATAGTTTTAGAGGCTTTGTTGGAAACCCGAATGACATGAACCCTGGGTCAATAAGAATCTCAGAGTAGAATAGAGGAGAGTAACCAACATGCACTATTGGTGCACGTCCACAACTCATCACAAAGGCCACAAGAAAACCAAGATAGAACTACACCCCATATTAAGGCAATAAGCCTATGGTGGCAAGACAAAGAGAACAAAACTATAGGTGAGCAAAGCAAAAGAATGCAACCACCAGAACCCTCAAATGCATATCCCCTAAACACAAACATAATCAATGTGCACAAGTAGATATTATCCATCCATGTTCACAACTCTTCATGAATGCTAAAGAAAACATAAGGCAAATCTCTTAACATAGGCGATACAAAACTAGAGAACCAAATGAACCCTAATGAATGCTAACACACTTTACTTGGGTGACTTCATGTCCACACCTCTCCACACAGGACAAACAAAACTAAAGGTGAAACCAATGGAACTCAAACATAAAAACCATTAAGGAAAAAAGCCACACTGAACGCAAAGCTCCCCATGCATGAATTAACGAAGACTGAATGTGAATACAATGATAGCTTGACCATTGAATGGCATTCAAGGCCATAATGGGTCAATTCACGCTTTGCATCCACCACACTACTATGAATCAACTCTAACAAGAGGCATTGGGAGGTGGAATGATTAACGACGACTATACAAATTTTGAAAATAATTGGAATTTTTTTTGCCACCTTCCACTTCCACCTTGTGCACATAACCAGTCAAATCACCCAATGCAAGACAATCACATAAGGGATACATAACATTTTTTGCCTTTGAAAATTATTTTTAGATCATGAAAATAAATAAAACCAATAGACTATAACGAAAATATGGGAAAATTTTGTTTATTTTCTTAACATACATGCAAGTAACACAAGGCAATCACTAAGGGACTAACAAAAACATTTACAAATATGAAGAAAAAAACAAAACAATTATACTTAATTTTTTGTAATATTTACTGGTGCCATGGCATTTAGCACCATGATGTTAACATTACAATAAGATCAACATAACATATAATGCCCATATTATAGCTTTATAAACTCTAGGCACATTGCAATCTCTATGACTTCTAATTGAGTCATCACGTTTTATTCGGTGGGCGGGACCCGAATGTGAGGGAGGAGTTTGGCAATAAATCACTCTTTGTGTTGGGCATCCTAGATTTGAAAGGTCAATCTATCAAACATGATCTTGAACCATTGGTCATAATCCCACATGGTTTCTCCAACTTGTTGCTTAATCTCCTTGATCTCGATTATACAATGTGACTCTGACTTGGGTTTCTAAAATTCTCTAAGAATATCTCTCTTTATCTTTGTGAGGGACCTTGTGTGACTCACTTCACATACTAGATTGCTTCACAAGTGAACCAAAGTTGTTCTACATCATCTCTTCTTGCCCCATGAAACATGGGAAGTCTGAGGGTCGAATCCTGATTAGCCATATTTGAATTGGAACTTGATCTTCTTAACTGATTACTGCTAGTTATTACTATCACTGACAATCTTTCTTGCGAAGTGTCGTTGACTTTGATTTCTAGTCCACTTGTTTCTTCTACTTCCCTTGCTTCTGAACTTTTTTCTCCTACTTCGCTCACCTCTGAACTTTCCTCTTCGGTTCTTTCTTCTTAGTTAAAAATCCACGAGGGGGGTGCTTTAAAGAGGGGGCTCCTCCACACTAGCTTGTCTTCTTTGGTAATGGATTTAGAAGAGCTTCCTATCTTGACCCATGCGAGCCTCCTTCTAGCAACCATGATCTCTTCATTTTCTTGGAGTGCACCTTCATTACTATCTTATGCACCACCATCGCTACTACGATGTGCCTTGTGTTCCTTTGATTCAACTCTGTCTCTTATTATCCAAGGGGATCCAACCTCATTCTCTATAACTCTGCTACTACTTTATCCAATATCCTCTCTTGATACCTTATTCTTGATGTTGTGTCTCTTTGACGGCCTCTCTTATTCTGCGCTTCTCTCTGGCACAAATCTTTGTCTTATGCACCCTTCCAGCACAACATCTTTGTTGACGATTAAATTTACAACGAAGTTTTGCCTGCAAAGTGTTGCTAAAGCCTATTATTATAAAAGCTAAATAATACTAGTAGGTGGGACCCCCTTGTAGATTGGAGATAAAGTCTGGTGCTTATTTGATGTTATGTTATTGTTCGACACTGCTTACATGGTTGACAATATCTTGTTTTATTGGATAATGGATCATGCATATTATACATGGTTCCTTTGTTGTTCCAAGCTCAAGTTTTATACCGATGTTTTTCATGGTTATCATTGTTGTGTGTTCTTGGATCTATTACTTGGGACACCTGCAACAGAGATATGTTAGTAACAACAAATGAAAGGAAATTAAAAGGAGATAGAAGCATAAGCATACTAAGGTTTTCTCTTTGAGTTTATGTTGAGATAGTTCAATTTTCATTTATTCATATATTCATCACAAGCCTAATTCTTTTTTATGATAACAGGGTCTTATTGTAGACAACAATATTCAGGGTTGAATCACATCATTCAAACACTTGTTTTTCAAAGGTGTTGATCTATCTTTGATAGTCTGTGTAGACTTGTTTGTTTGTGAATTAATTTTCATGACTGACAAAGGCTATTGTGCAGAGTTGAGTGAGCAGCAATCTGTGGCAAGTTGATCCAACTTTTAGAGTTTAGTTTTGGTTTTCTGTCAGATGACCTTTTGTATGTTCCATCGGGGATGTCTAAGTTTGACTTTGGTCCAAGATTTCTGTATGAGATTTTGTAAAGAAAATGACTCTTTGGTGAATTGGAATGAAATAAAGGATTGCTTTATGTCTCATCTATCTTGATTATCATGTTGGTGTCTTTACTTCTGTCTTTACATTTATTTCAGCATCTGTTATATTCAGAAAATTACATAAAAAGTAAATTTCCAGCAATCTTTTTTGTTGATAAAAGACTAGCCTAAGCACTTGTAATTAATACGTGTGAATTAGGATGTTATTTTTGTTGGCTATAAACATAGGGTGATATTCCCATCTATTTTTCTGTAGCCAAGAAGAATCTGAAAATGCTTAAGTAAGATCGTTTCATATATTTTCCTCAACATTTATTTGGTGACCATACTGGGGAGATCTTCGATATCTCTTCGTTTAATTTTTATACTCGATTTTCATCGACACATCTTTCTTTTTTCTGAAATTGATTCTTTGACTGTTTTTTTATTAACGATTGTTCCTGTTGCGAGGCAACCCAATCTTGATCCCGGTCTCCAAGACCAAATTAACATTGCTATGAACTTGTTTCATACTATTTTAGACACTACCAAGACCCATGTTGAGCTTAACCGTTATTAGGCAGCGATTGAACGAGATATTATTACTCAAGAACAATTGGAGGCTAGACGTAGATAGCCTAGAAATCATCAGTAACCCTTTTGTTTCTTCAAGTTTTGGTCTTTCTTTCATGTCCTTAGATTCTCGTGCTTCTAGAAGAAGAAGAGGCTTGTCACATGAAATCAAACCTATTGTTGAAATAGAAAGAAGAAACGTTGTGTTATCCGCCCAACAAAGTACTCTAAGAAGAACTTTATCTGATTCATCCAATTCATCTTTCTTTCCCTCACCTATCATCCACAGGATAGCATCTAGTGGAGGCTCTGGTGGCACTGGAAGTGCTCCATCCTCTCAATATTCATCGTCATCAATGATTGGTATCTTATATAGCCACCATATCCCTGTCCATACCACCACAAACCCCACCAAAGTCATTAAAAAGTATGGGCTTTTTCAGTTCGAAGAAGACGCCACAACCACACCATGGCATGTATCCTCTCCTCTTAACCTAGCACCTGCTACTCATCCACTTCTGAAGTTTAAAGAGAATTTGCCTAAGTTTTCAGGAAATAACACTGTCAGTACAAACGAACACCTGGTGGCATTTTCTAATGCTTGTCATAACATTGGGGACAACGACAATGATCCTTGCATGTGCTTATTTGTCAATTCCTTGGAAGGAAAGGTTGTGGCTGACCTCTTTGACCTTCCTCCTAAGATTTTGTCTACTTGGGAGGATTTAATCTATTTGTTCCGATCCACTTATGGGCAATCCAAAAGCCCTGCCGAAAAGTTAAGGGAATACAATAACATCACTTATAAAGATGGTGATACCATCAAGTCTTTCAACTTGCATTTCATCAAGTTATACAATCAAATCCCCGAACTTATCTGCCCCCAGAACCAAGCCGCTTTCATGCATTACTACAATGCATTGCCCTCTCCTTACCATCATAGGCTTGAGTAAAAAGCCATTGATAATCTTGGTTCCACTCTACATACTTGTTCAGAGTATGAAGAACAACTTGAAGGAACTGGTCTTCCCCAGGGAGAATCAGTTAGACAAACAGACATGTCCGCCCTCTTATAGTTAGTACAAGATATGAGCAATCGTATGATAACATTTGAGCAGAAGGGTATTGTCTCCCCTCTCACCCCTAGAGCTTCATCCTCTTCTGCACCCCCCTTTAGAAATCCGATTGAAAACAATTTTCAGCCTAAAGTTATCCTGCCTCAGAGTTGGTGTAACTTTTGTCAGGAAACCACATGTGAGGTAAAGAAGAGTGCCAGAGATAAGATCTTTGGTAAAATACCATAAGCTACTATCGTTGTCCTAGATTTTGAGGAGCTAGAAGATGTCATGGTTAACAATACTAGGAACAAAGCCTATGCTCTCCAAGGCAAATTTGATCCTCCTCGCAGTTCTTCTAGCCTGAGCTCATCCTCAACCATGTTGAAAAGTCAACAAGAAACATGTGTCTAATTTACTTTTCCCTTAAATAAATTGGACAATAAATACAAATCTATTATCTCATTTATAACTGAGTGATTTGGAGATGTAACAGAATTATAAATGTAGTTAAGTGAGTTAAGCTCAGTTGTACTAGTTGTAACTAAACTTGCACTAGTGAGAGTTCAGTAAATCAGTGAACTCACATGCAACTGAAGATTCACCACGGTTAACTATATGCATGTCGGATCCAGTGGAGACCTAGTCGAGATAATAGGTGAAAGGGGCAGTTTGGCTATCAGTTGTGATTTGAGTGAAGTGCACTCAGGCAATCACACATGCAGCGGATATGCTTATGAGCATGTGCAAACTAGGCAATTCGAATTCAATTGTGAGAATTGTATTTGCAAGGATTGTGCAGAGGAGGCAGGCTGTCTGGACACAGAAATTGGCACATGTATTTGTTGAGTTTTGTATGACAGTGTGAGATGATTGTATTGTACTAAGAGCTCTTGGATTAGAGTTTTGTATGATATTGTTTCATGATCCATGATATACATAATATATGATAGTGGGGTTTTTAGCTTTACGCTTTCCCAGTAAAACTTCTGTGTTATGTGTTCTTGATATTTCACTTTGTGATCGTGGTTTAATTTTCCACAAGAATAATAGTAGAAGCGATTATGTATTTAACAATGGCATATAATTGCTACATCAGGAGAATCGCAAGAAATACTTAATTTGTATTGAAATTTCTACATGGTATCAGAGCCACGGAAGTGAGGTGTGACAATAATAGTATTTTCGCAGGTCCCATCTCTGGCAGGGTGCGAACCTTAGTACTTGAAACTTCCCGCATTTCTATGAGCATAAATTCTCACACCCTACTCAAAAGGGAGGTGTGAACTTCCTTGTGATTTTCGCAGGCTGTACACTGGTAGGGTGCGAACTTCCTTGTGATTTTCACAGGTTGTACACTGGTAGGGTGCGAACTTCCTCAACAAGAATTCACAAGCTAGACACTGGTACGGTGTGAACTTCCCTCAAGCTGCTCTCAGGTGGGGTGCGAAACTCCCAGGCAAGAGGGATTGCAACAGTTGAGTTTGTGGTTGGATAACATTCGAATTTGCAGGATTTTCTCGGTGCGACAATTGATTCAAGATCGAAATGACTTTCATTGGCTTAAGGTTGGAGTATGCGCTCGAGGGCAGCTTGAACTACATTTCTTGGAAGGACAGGATGGAAGCAGTACTTGAAGACAATGGTTTGTAGGATTACACTGACAAAGATGTTCCTATGCCGGATGCGACAAACACTACAAATCTTGATGCATGGAAAAAGAAAGTGGCAAAGGCGAGGAGGATTCTGTTGGAGGGAGTACAAGACCACATTGTCTCAAGTCTCCATGGGAAAGCCACACCACATGCAATGTGGAAGGTTTTGATGGATCTGTTCCAAAACAATAGCGACCATAGGAAATTGGTGCTCAAAGATAAACTCAAGAAGATCAAGATGGAGAAAGGCAACACCATTCCAAAATATCTCATGAAGTTTGTCCAATGTCGGGATGAGCTTGGAAGTGGGAATAACAGTCGTTGTTGATGATTTGGTGAGCTTGGCTCTCCTAGGACTTTCCAAGAGTTGGCACAGTTATCAAGACTCTGTCAATGGAAGGGAAAAATTTCCAGATTGGGAACGACTATGGTCGGATCTAGTGCAAGAGGAGTTCAGGCGGAACACCAGAGATGGCTCTTCATCAAAGCGTGATGATGAAGAGGATTGTGCTTTGACTTCCAAGGCAAGGAAAGGGAAAGGGAAGAAATTCCATTCAAAATCTAAGTCTAAAGTCAAGAAGCTGGATTTGTCCAAAGTGAAGTGTTTTCACTGTCACGAACATGGGCATCTCGCTACTAACTGTTTGCAGAAGAGGAAGAACCAGACAGTTGTTGGAGCTACAACTAGTGAGGCTCTTGTCTCGCAATTTGAACTTGACTTCTCTTTGATCACATGCATGGCACCAAGTGCATCGAGATCAGTGTGGTATTTGGATAGTGGCGCTTCCTACCACATGACAGGAGATAAAGAGTCTTTCAGTGACTTGGAGGAGAAAGATCTTAGAATGCATATAGAGATGGGCAACGATGGACGATACAGTGCGACTGGTATTGGTACCATTACCTTTTAGAGGGAGTCGGGTAAACCATTTCAATTGAAAAATGTTATGCATGTTCCAGGTCTGAAGAAAAACTTCGTCTCAGTTACAATGTTGGAGAATAGAGGCTATGACATTACTTTCAGCAGTGGAAAAGCCTACCTGTCACATAGAGCAATGAGTCAAGTTAAGAAGATAGGGATTTAAGTTAAGAATCTCTACACATTGGAGGTAGATGGTTGCGGTGCCATGGTGGGCAAGGCAGAAAAAGTGGTGAGCCAGGATGAGAGCAAATTATAGCACAGGTGATTGGGCCATCTTCTTCATGGAGCCTTGAAGATCATACAACAAATATCTACTGGACTTCCAAGGGGAAGACTTGCTCAGTTAGATCAGTGCAAGGGGTGCACCCTGGGGAAGTATGTAAAGTACACCTTTCATGAAAAGGAGAACCATGCTTCGGTAATCCCGGAGAGAATTCACACAAACGTGTGTGGACCATTCTCGGTTGCTTCAACAACAAAACATAGGTATTATGTTATTTTTGTTGATGACTTTTCTCGTAAATGTTGGATATTCTTCATGCAGAAGAAGGATCAAACATTCTCAAAGTTCTGTGAGTTTAAAGCATTGGTGGAGAAAGAGTCGGAGAAGAAAGTGAAAGCTCTAAGGAGCAATAATGGTGGAGAATACATCTCTAACGAATTCAAAGAATTCTACAGTAGAGAAGGAATTCGAAGAGAACTCATAGTGCCTCATAACCCACAACAAAATGGGGTTGCAGAGAGAAAGAACAGAACAATCATGGGTGCAACACAAGCGATGTTGCATGATCAGGGCCTACCAATGCATTTGTGGGTAGAAGCATGCAATACTGCGATTTATGTGTAGAACCATTGTCCTCATAGAATACTTGGCATGAGTACACCTGAAGAAGCTTTCACTGGTAAGAAACCTGATGTTTCTCATTTTAAAAAATTTGGCTCATCTGTTTATGTGCATGTGACCGAGGATTCCAAGAAGAATCTGGAACCGACTGTTGAAGTTGGGATATTTGTGGGGTACATAAAAACACCCCATAATTATCGTTTGTATTTGCTGAATAGTAAGATGATTGTTATGCGACGGGATATAAACTTTGATGAGGGGAAAGCCATGCAATTATTGCTTGAGAGGGAGCTAGACTTGCATGTAGAAGAGGAACAAATGGTTCCCAAAGATGAGTCTCAAGATGTGGATCAACCACATGAGGAGGTTCATGGAGTGGAGGAAACCACTCAACCAGATCCATCCATCAGAAATGGCAGAAAGCGAACCACGAAAGTTGACAGATCGAGACTAGATGTTGCACAGAATGTAGGAGCCGCTACTTCATAGTGCAAACAGAGACAGTCTCCTGATCGATTTACTGGATACATGGCTCTCATGAACAAATGTATTGTGAGTGAATTATCTTCCTTTCAGGAAGCAGTTAAGGATCCCACTTGGGTTGATGCTGTGGTAGAGGAGTATGAATCCATTGTTAAAAACAGTGCATGGGAAATTGTCCCAAGTGTTATTGGATAAATTGGTAGGTGTGGACACTAACAGATCTCCCTAGATCCACTTAGATCTAGAACAAAACAGGACAGAACAAGACTCTTTCTCTAAGTTGCAGTCATTGAATCTACTACTAAGAAGGAATGAGTGACATACCTTTATATCGCTTCCTTAGGTCTCTATTGTTCTCACTTCGCTCCGGTGCTCTTGTGAAATCAGGTCCAAGACAACACAAACCAACCAAAGCAAAGATGGCAAAGTATATTCAATGTCAACCTATGCATATGATCAAGGAATTATGCAATAAAATAAGAGTGATTTTATGGGAAAGGGATATGCCGTTGTATTATATTAAATGAAAGTAGAAGATACAACCAGATCGCCTTGATGTCGCAAGCTTCCTTTCAGTGACCCTTGGTTCCAACACACACACTTGCTCTACATTTGCATGAAGAAAATCCAGTACAACTTGATAGACTAAACAGAGTCTTCAAGCTTCTGTCCAAACAGAGTTCTTCACACAATTCTTTCACCAGTTCTTCATTTAATCTTGCTTAACCTTTTTCATGAGAAACCTTTCAATATATAGGAGAAGGAGAGATGGTTACATGGATGAGGATGATCCCACTAAATTTGAGAAGTTAGTAGGATGCCAACCATGCGAATGCCAACTCATTTTCTAGAAGATTCCCTTCTAGAACCTTCGTGACCTCTTCTCTTTTCCAAGCTTTGAAACAGGTTCGCACCCTACCTATAGAGCAGACTATGAACAATTCGCACCCTAAGTTTGGGTTGCCTGCGAGAATGAAGGATTTCCGCACCCTTTAACATGGGTAGCCTGCGAACTCATCTTAAAAATGCGTTTTTGGGAAGAAGACAACAGTCACTTTTCTCAGGCAAAAAGTCCTTGTGGGAGCCTGAATACATCACTTGTAGAGACATCACCAGAGTGACCAAAATAATGTGTAACAGAATGCCCCCCAAAGTATGAGGCTGGAACTTGTGATAGCCGAAATACTTTGTAAAATGCGTGTGTGTGTCAGAAACAAGGAGCGCACCTAATCGGAAACCTGTAAACAACCAAGCATCTGCAGAATATAATACCAGTTCTGAGGTAGGCATTCCCATGCTTAGATCACAAATGAATGGAATCATAAACGTAGGTCATGGCCATCAATCACACACCATGGATCGATGTCATCAAAATGCTACATAGCCACCAGGAATACACTATGAATCTATGTGAGAAGACTTGAATTAATACATAACCACGTAACATACAAAGTGGATCTATGTGCTGATACAAATCATACATACTCCATCACAGCCTGGATAAAAAATATGAGACCCGGGGTGTTCACTCCCGTAACCTAAAAGTACGAATCTAGCCATGTGATTACATGTGTTGAAGTCGAACATGGTAGAAACCACTTGATTACCGGTCATTGATGAAAACCATTAACGAGTGCGAAAGAAATCACCATCAATGTCAATGACTCCCAAGATATCGAAGTACAATCCGAACGAATGCGAATGAATGAGCTGAAGTCGAGCACTCGACGAAATCTCTCAATCAAGGATCAATGATGTGAAACACCTGTCGAAAGTGAAGAGACCTACCATTAAGACATGCAGGTTCCAAGGTACTAAATGATTTCTAAGTCTCATTTTCGGATAATGAGTTGGAATCGACAGAACAAGACTTGTCACAGGAGGGCCTTGATGTATCCCCCATCAATGACATGAAATAAGTAACAGATTTTGAGAGTGAAACAAAGTATGAATGCAGGTTGAAATGGACACAGGGAAGGCCGACATAGTAAGAATGGACAACTGTAGATGGTCGATTCAATAGAGGGCTCGTTTGAACTTCTCTTGAACATATGAACGACACGACCAAGGACTTGGCAGCACTGACTCCAAGACAACCCAAGATATGACCTTGTAGCAAGTCGAACGAGAGACAAATGGATTTCCTAACCCGGATTCAAATGACGAATAGGGGGTGTCATATTCAAGAGTGACACTTACTGCCATTAATACGAATACGAAAACATATCCCTTTCCCAAAATTTCCCCCACCATCTCTGGTGAGTACCTCTTTATTTTTACATAAGCTTGAGGAGGATAACATATGCTTGTCAATGTAAGCTCATCCTTCGAATGAGTCCCTCGGAGTATATTTAAGGAACCCTAGGAAGGAGTGGTTCGGTCCGATTGCGGGTCTTGCGATGTTTGTTTAACGAGTCCAAGGATAGAAAACTCGGGGGTTTTTCATGTTTTGAGAGTATGAAAAAACACTTAAAGAGAACTCTCCCAGTTCCTTTTTCGTAAAAGAGTTCGACGAGACTGAAAAGGTGATAAACTATCGCCCGTCGAATGTTTTCTTTAAATACTTTAACGAGCGTGAAAAGAACAAGATCATTCGGCAATCTTTTCGTTTTTATGGAGCATGAAAAGAGCTTAAAGGATACTCCTTTATGTTCGTCGTTTTCGTGTTACCATGACGAGTACGAAAAGACAAGAAAAAGTATACTCGGATACGTTCTCATATATTTTCAAGAGCGAGAATGAACGAAGACTGACCTCGAGGTTTCTTTCTAAAAAACCCTAAAAAAGTAGTCGTAAATGCGACAAAAAGAAAAAAGACTCGTACCCCCTCATTTGGACTTCAAAGTTGCTATATCTGCGAAAAACCACACTCACAAGGCTATTAGGGTATTAGGTTTTATAAACAAAGCAATAAAAATAATATAAAAAATCAATAAAAAAATAGTAAAAAGTGAATAAATATGGGTAAAAAGGACCTTTTACCATTTCATTATTACTTTGCCAAAAAACTTGTCCAACATACCTTATTTTCCCCCAAATTTCCTTGCTCGATTACGGGAGGCATAAGCGATCATTCGACGAACAGTTTCAGCCAACGAGGTAATCTCTTGATTCTCCAACTTTTCCATGGTTTATTTTTGGTTTTTATGGGCAATTTTTAGAGTTTTGAGTCCATTTTAGGGTCGGAGCATGTGCTCAAGCATTCTTGCAGATGGGCTTCAACGCACCTGCGAGAATCTCGCACTGTGCAAAAGGTTCAACTGCGGGGGCCGAAAAATGGATTTTAAAGTGAGGTTTTGCTCAATAAAAATTATGCAAGAGTTTAAAACAAGTTGTTGACTTCCCTCTCATGGCTCTTTTGCAGGTGTTTGCCGTCACGATGTTGGAATGGAGAGAAAGAGAACATGAGGAGGAGGATGCCATCGCTGGGAATGACCCGGGTACAGTCGCTGCCCTCCGGGAATGTGGGCTCTTGAAATTTTTCAGAATCCCAGGCATGAGAGCCCAACTCAGGTTGTTAGAATACCTGGTCCACATGTGGGACGTGGATCAACATTTATTTCACGTGGGAGTCCATATGCTGACACTAGATATCGAGGATATCTATTTTCTGACGGGGTTGTCACAGCGTGGATACCATGCTACTTTGACCGAAGGTAGAGGCGGGGGACTCCCTATGAGCGAGTATGTTCGTCAATATTGTGTTCTCGAGGCAGAGAGAAGCAAGGGTAAGGTTTCCATTTGGGGGGTCCAACATCTGACCCTATGGACCATCTTGTTTACTATTGCACACATGGTTGGGAGCACATCTCCACACTTGGCTCTCTAGAGCTATTTCCAATATGCCATAGAGTGCACAGAGCTTTGGGTTTTCAACTGGTCGGATGCAGTTCTCCGCAGTATGAAGAGACAATTGACGAAGTGCAAAAGGGGTGACTTGAAGCAGTTTGGGTACGGGCCACTTTTGGTGTCATTCTTCCTCGAGAGGGTCCCACTACTGTGACTACAATTTGATTGCGGTTTACCGGCCCCGCAGGATCCGAGGATGCTGAGGTGGTGTAACCTCATGGTTCGACAAGTAGCAGGGCCTATAATCAAGTATAATGATTCATTTTTTGACTGGTTGAGGCCCCAGATGCTGATGATCGATGACTACGCATATGTTGGTTTGGATTTCCGAGGGGATCCGGATTTGGTCTTGCCTGAGGATGCTCGATGGGGTGACTTAGGTAAGAAGTACACATTTTGTTATTTTTAAATGTTTTTGCAAATTTTATCATATGAAATGTTTTTATGTTTATCCAAGAACTAATCAAAAAATTTCTTTTTGATGACACAGATGTGGGGCCGTATAGACCTCCAGGAACGTCTCCCATTCAAAGGTGAGGAGAAGCAGCTCCAGTGGCGAGATGGGATGCCGAAGACTACGAGGCAGTGGAACAGAACTTAGAGGAGTTGACCGTGGATGTCCCGGATATTGCTATTGGGGAGATCCCGAGACATTACCAGCGCCATACTGTGGGCATGTCCGAGTCTCTCAGTCAACTGCTCCGTAGGGTAGCCCGAGCATTTGTGTGTTATCGTGAGCGTCATCCGTGATGTTATTTTGTAGAAGCTATAGGCTTCATATTTTGAGATTTTGATCCTTGGACATAAAAAATTTGTAAAAACTTTTGATCGTTATATACATATATACGGCTTCTACCGGCTTATTTTGTGTTGTGTTATACATGTGATGTGTGATTGGTTTATAAATGTCCCAAATGTCTATCTAACACATAGTTAGCTAAGGCCTCAGTCAATGTATTTAGACATCTAGGAATGTGTTGATATTCGATATAATCAAAATAACATTCCAAGAGGCGAATTTGTAAATATACCCGTAATAAAGTAGGACTTTGGATAGCATAGACATTGCTTAATTGTAGTACTACTAGCTGCGAATCGAGTCATATAACCAGGTGGCGGATATCAAGCAAAATAGCATCAATCAACAATTTGATGACGACGTTATATTCTGCAATATTATTGGTCGCACGATCGAGGCACACACCTCGTAGACTGATAAGTTCGTTTGTGGGGACGTAAATTGCCCATGCAGTAGAAGCAAGGTTCTGAGTACTACGACTAGCGCCATCGGCGAAGCCAATGTGGGGTAGCGAAGACTCTGACATCTAGAAACCAAGCACAACGCAAGATAAGCGATCGAGGGAAGAGACCAAATAACGAAAAATCATACTAAAGTGACACACAAAAAGGTATGATATAATAAAATACAAGCACTCATGCACATGTGATCTTAAGCATAGTACTTCTTTAAGTACAACCCATTTATGGGTTCACTCAAAGGGATACCATCGTAGTCCACCAACTCGTAAGCTCCTTTCTCCAAAACTCGTCTGACGATATAAGGACCTCGCCAGATAGCTTCAAATTTTCCAGCTCCTAGCATATCTCGATCTTGTTCATAAAGGAGAACCCAATCACCTTCAGAGAAAACGTGTGGCTTGACATGTTTGTCGTATTGGGCTTTGACGCGTTTCTTCTGCGCTTCTATAACTAGTTTGGCATCGCGACGGGTCTCGTTTAATTGCATGAGATACAATAGACGTTCTTATTCGATAGAAGTGTTTGGGAGAAGTTTGACGGCTAGTTTTAGGGAGGGTGTCTCACATTCAATTGACAAGATGACTTCTAGACCATAGACTAACTGGAATGGTGTAAAACCGGTAGGAGACTTAACGGATGTCCAGTAAGCCCACAATGTTGAAAACAACATCGTGTGCCAACTTGTTTTGTGAATCCCTATCATTCGTTAAAGCATGGTAATGAGGATTTTGTTTATTGCTCCAACTTGGTCGTTAGCTTGTGGGTAATAGGGTATTGAGTTTTCATGGCGAAGACCCAACTTTTCAGTGAGTTCGAAAATCATGAAGTTTCTAAAGTGGCTACCGTGGTCAGTAATGATAGCTTGAGGAACACCAAACCGAGCAATGATGTGATTGAATATAAATAATGTTGCAGTCCTTCTGGTATTGTCAAATGTTGGCATCGCCTAAGCCCATTTTGTAAAATAATCTACGGCTACATTAATGTATCCATGCCCCTCGATCGAGTGAAGGTGACATGTCATGAAATCGATACCCCATTTCGCAAAAGGACCAATGGAGACCACAGGGTGTAGAGGAGCAGGGTGTGATCGTATTTTATTATTGTAGGTTTGGCAAGCGTGGCATTTTTGGACAACAATTATACAATCGTTGAATAAAGAAGGCCAAAAACATGCCACTCGTAAGATCTTTTGAGCAGTTGCATACCTAGACATGTGACCACCACAGGCTCTAGAATGACAGTCATTTAAGGCTTTCTCGGCTTCGTCAAATGTGAGGCAGCGTCGAAAAATGGAGTCAATCCCATGATGATAAAGAGTATCACCGAGGATAATATACTAACGGGCTTGGTAGCGTATTCGATGGCAGTCAATGCTAGACAAATTGGGCTAGAAAGTTTGGGTCTGGAGATATATGATGATATCTCCATAACAAAGGTCATCGGAACTAATCAGGAAAAGGGATTCATCGGGTAATGAATCTACTGCTACATTTTTCGTCTCAGAGCAGGGAAGGTCGCATATCAACTCGACAAACACCAAATATTTCTTGGACTCAGTGCGTTCGAATTCTAAGTCAAAATCCTGGAGTATTACAATCCATTTGGAGTATTTTCTCCCTAGCAATTGACGTGTAAGAATGTGCTGCATAGGGTTGCAGTTAGAAATCACCGTAGTCTTGCGTAAAAGGATATAGTGTTGAAAACGTTGAACAACTTGGAAGGTTGCCAAGGCTAGTTTTTCAACATGTAAATACTTGGTTTTGGTAGTCGTGAGACTCCGACTCAAGTAATAGATGACATGTTCATCATGAGAATCATCCTCCTGGACTAGAACCATAGCGATGGTATAGTCCGAGGCTGCGAGGTAAAGGAAATAATCCCGACTGTAATCAGGTGGGAAGAGTAATGGGGTACGTGTTAAAGATAGTTTCAAAGCTTCGAAAGCTTTGTCAGCAATGGTATCCCATATGAACTCAGAACCTTTCTTGAGCAGTCGTGTAAATCCAAGAGTTAGCTCAGCATAGTTCGAGATGAAATGACGAAGAAAGTTTGCCTTCCCTTGCAAACTTTGTAAGTGGCGAAGTAAGGAAGGAGGAGGAAGATTGAGAATCGCCTTGACCTTCAAAGGATCTACCCTGATCCCTTGACATGAAACAATAAAGTCCAGAAGTCGGTCGGATTCTACGCAAAAAACACATTTGTGGGGATTCAAGCGTATATGGTAAAACCGATATCGAAGGAAAATAGCACGGAGGTGTATTGGATAATCTGCACGACGCATGGAATGAGTGGGTAAGTCATCGAGATATGGCTGCACAATGTGCTTTATATCATGAAAGGTGTAAGACATAGCACGTTGAAAAGTTGCACCCGCATTCTTTAAACCGAATGGAAGTTTCTGGTAGGCAAAAGTGCCCCAAGGGCAAATAAAAACGGTCTTAGGTTGGTCCGCGGGTATGATATTGATTTGATTATATCCAGAGAAACCATCCATCAGAGAGAAGATTTCACTTCCGGCACAATCGTCGACGATCTGGTCAAGGAAGGGGGTAGGAAAGTTGTCTTTAGGACAAGCTTTGTTAATGTCTCTACAATCAACGCACACGTGGATTATGCCTTGTTTCTTGTCAATCGGAACAAGATTGGAAACCCAGTCAGTTAGAGCCACTGGGTAAATAAAGTCGGCTTTGAGAAGTTTCTCAACTTCAAGCTTGATAGCGGTTGCTTACGTGGGTGGACCGGACGAAGTCGTTTCCTGACGGGTTTAGCACCTAGGTATGTCTTAATCTCATGTAACACAATGTCGGGGTCAATCCCTGACATTTCCTCATATCTCCATGCGAAGACGTCACAAAATTCTTGGAAAAGAGACTTATAAGTGACAACTTCGTCGTGGGAACACGAAGCTCTGATATGCACATTTTCGACAACTTCGGGTTTTATGGATATGTCGAGGGGGATGGTGGGTGAGATATTACTTAAGTTCCCTTTGTAGAACATATCGTGTGTAGACTCAGCAATGGTAGAAATGATGACAACGGTCGACGGGGTCGAGATTCGTTGGTAACCCTCGATGGTGTGTTGTTCCAGGAAGAGGATGGAACAATGATGTCCATCGTCCCAAGGGGTATCTTCCACGGACATAACAGACAAAATCATCTCTTTTGTAGGAAAAATGATGCAGAATGGATCCGGAGATAAATCACTAAGAGAGGGGGTAGAAGGGGTTGTCAATTGAATGGCTTGATAAGCGGATTCGACCAGACTCAAAGGCATTTCGTCGCCATAACGAAGATGATCGTCGAGGTTGGGTACCATCTATGGGTCGTAAGACGCAGGGGTTCTGTGAACAGAGGTGGAGATCATGTTGATCGAGGCGACAAACGGATGTGGAACATCGGGTGGTGGAATGGGGAAAGTACCCATCAAAGAGGAATCTTTAAGAAGACAGACATCGACGTTCTCATATCCCAGGGGGGTTTGCAATGAAAGTGATCCAGGTGGATATC
>CBVK0100413256.1:0-19908 GCA_900067695.1 Picea abies | reverse complement strand
CGGAAAAGGTGGGTGGCCACTGATATCCACCTGGATCAATTCACTGGAGGGTTGAGAAGGTGCCGCAAGGGCGAGCTTGGCGACCTAGGAACCATTTCCATGCAAATGAACTGCGAGTTCATTGGGACGTGAGAGGAAGCCGAGAAGAGATCAGACTGAAGGCGGGGGGAGGAGCAAATGGAGGGAGAGTCAGAAGGGGATACTGAGGGCCAACAAGGCTTGCAAGGAGAGCCCCTCCTCGGTCTTCCGCTTGGATGAGTCATGAGTTGGCCAGTGCAACTGGTTGAGGTAGTCAAGAGCACCCGATGAAGGTGTATGGCCGGGGAGTAAGCATGGACGATATCGAACCAGAGTGTTCGAGCAGGGTCAAGCCATTGCAGTGACAAAATGAGCTCTGCGAGAGTCAAATGGAGGCGAATGACCAGCATTGTGAACCACAACATACAAAAACACCAAACGGGAGAGAGGCCTGCGTAAATGCCCCTTCGCATCACAGTTAATTCCATTTAATCGCCGAGGAGGGTGGCGGGCTATGGCACAAGCCCATCACGTCACTCCGTGCCCTGGTGGCTACTGCATACTCTCGCCATCTGCCACGTTGAATGCACTAACACCTCATCCGGGGGTATGTAAAATATATATTACTCTAATTTAGGAAGTCATTTAAATATAAATTATGTTATATAAAAAATCACATAATATTAATACATAAATTATGGAAAATATATATCACTCTAATCTAGGAAGTCATTTAAATATCGATTATGTTATATAAAAAATCACATAATATTAATACATAAGCATGTAGGAAAAGTGAAAACACATTAAAATAGGACTTTAGGCCTCTTAATTTTATATTTCTCTTTATCTAGTTATCTAATCTCTAAAACAATCTACAACTCTAATCAACAAGAAAAAAAATTGGATATTAAAAATGGAACTTAGAAGAAAAACCTGTAACTATAGATTTCTAAGGGAAACACACGTTAAGTAGGTCATTCCTCCCAACAATTATAAAAGTAGCTACCTGTGCACACTTTGTCGCCCCTGAGCTGAATCCAGATCCAATAAAACTTAACCAATGTGACTTACTACAGAAAGCAGGGCTACAAGATTTACACGAGCGTTCTCTTGTGTCATGCAATTATTAGATTATTCACATATTCTTTAGAATGATGTTCCATCCTCTTTGAATCCTCTTACTTTATAATATCTTCCTAGGTATTTGACACATGAACGAGCCTCCCTCTCAATGACCATGTGTAAATTTTATTTTTACACTTTTCCCCTCATATTCCCTAGAAAACATGAGATTTTCCTCACTTAGTTGAGTTAACTCAACTAATCCCACCACTAGTCCCCTTGTGTTTTGACATGGTTGTTTCTCTTTTGGATCAATGTGCTCCCTCTTCTAACAATCCTACTCAACATGTTCTTGCTCTTTTATTAATAAAAAAAAAAAGTACTTAAGTTCGATCATAATGATCCATAAAGTATCGATAGATAAAAATAATAAAAGAAATAATAAGTCTTAGTTTTTGAAATTTTGCGGTATCACAAAGTAATATCATACATTAGCAAGTAGAAGGTGGATTTAGTGTTAGATTAATTTGCATTAAGATTAACATTTAGTTTAGGTTAGTCTTAAGAAAAGGGTAAGTGGACCCATTTAATCAGTCGAAATCACCACACCAAATAGAAAAAAGTCTGAATGGGGGTCTGACCGGGTGATCTCCTTAATGTTGAACATGGACAATTTTGGCCATCAACATTTTTTACTCTAGAAAGAGGACCACCGAAGAGTTGTCCCTTTGGAGCTGTTTGTTTTATTTTTTTTGTTTTTACATTTCAATGGCTCCTTCTAAACTTCCTATTTTAAGTTGCATATCTGACCAAGAATATTCAAACACTCAATTAAAGTTAGTAAAACACTTATCAAAGATAAAATTAAATGATAAGAATAGTGTTTTTTCATTTAATCATATTCATCAATTTAATAATTATTTATTGATGAAAATGTTATGTGCACGATATTTACTCTTACTGTCACATGCCAAGTCAAAAACCGGTGTCTATCACTGCCAGTTGCTTCTATACATAGCTGGTATGAATTTTCTATAATTTTACTTCACGCATTCCAAGATTATTACTATGATAAGGTATTCTTGGAACTTGATAATTTAAGTAGATTTGAAGGAGAGTCTTTTGAAGATTTTCTAACTCGATTCAAATTGATTTGTTTAGAATCTCAATCCCAAGATTTATCTTCTGAAATTGAATTAATGGGATGGTTTCGACATATTTTTTCTCTTCCTTATATTTTAAATAATTTAAATAATGATGGTGAAATTAAATATATAAATTTTCTAAGTTTATTTACTGTTGATGATTCTTTTGAGACCACTAGTGACATGGCTAATCTTGTTCAAACACACAATTTAGAAATTGTTAAGAATTTTTTTTTAGGAAAGTTTACATACATCCAATGAAATTAATCATTTTGATCTTGAAATTGTTTCAAATTATAATAAAATTGTTGTTTGTAATGAAGAGAATAATCAAGAATTAGTTTTTGAAAACATTAATGATGATGAAAGTTATTTCGCTATAAGTAATTTAGTTGAACCTTCTGATATCATTAGTAGTGATGTTTAGCCACACATCTCAGAACACCGAAATACTCATACGCATGAATGTACATCTCTATCCAATCAAATAAAATACACTCTAAAATCATTTTAAATTATGGTGAACATGAGGTTTGTGTTGAAGAAAAAAAATGAGAAAACTCAACTATCATTACCTAATGTTTATGATCATTTAAAAACAGATAAAGATTCAAGTTTATTTTCTTGAACAACTACTTCTCATTATACCCTTGTATTTTTTCTAATAATAATTTGTTAGGTAATCATTTGATGGTTCCTCTTTATACCAATGAATTTTTACCAAATAGAGGAACTATCATTTATCTAATAAGTTATCGATATTTCACCAATTATGATGAGGATAATGAGCTATTAAATGATCATTATTTTAATGTTTATGATAATTTTCATACATTTTCATCTAATTGTTCTTTTGGTTATGATTTATTTCTTGTAAGGGAAGATAGTCAAGTCATTTATGATAATGATTTGAAGATTGAGAACAGTAGGAAACTTCACTAGTTGGTGATAGTTACTTTATGTTCTCATGTTCTGAATCTTTAAAGTCAATTTATATCTGAAGATGAGATATGTTCTTATGTTCTTATACTGATAATACTGAAATTAATCTTGTCTTGAATCTTCCAATTATCATAATGATTTCAATTTTTAGGAAGAAGACTCCATGCCCATATATGATTATATGATTATGATGTTATCACTCAAGTTCCCATTTTTTTTTGTCATAATCTTCAACTCTTTTCTCAAGTTGATGCTAGTATTAATCTTGATTGCATTATTTTGACTGACAATTTTGAAAAAGAGATTCTTGTAAATAAATCCTTAGTGTTTTATAACATTGATGTAGATAGAAATGTAAATTATTTTTCAATTACTAATTATTTTTTAAGGGATACAATACTAAAAATAACACCATTTGAGTCTGGTTAGTTATCTAATTCTTCTTTGAAATTTCTCCAATCTTTTATAAATTTCCATCTTCAATTTTTTGATCCAATTGAAATATGGTTGAAGACTTTGTTTCAATTAAGGTTTCATGTAAATAAATTTCTTATCCTTAATCTATTAGAGGTAGATGTGCATAATATGTTTTCTTCATATAGTTTAGTCTTAATTCGATTTATGTTGCTAACTCCTATTGAAAATTTTATATTAGTTAGTTCTAGTTGTTCATGTAGAGTAGAACATATTAGGAGTAGGAGAAAGATAGTTTAGTTTGGTTTTATAGATAGTTTAGTTGTTGAATAAGCAAGCGAAAATCCTTTTAGAAAGTTCACTTTAATTTTGGGAAAAAATCAGATAATGGCAAAAAATATACTTCTGAATTTTTTTCTTAAGAAATCATTTCAAGTACTTAACATTATTTATGTTGATATTTTACTAAATATTTGATGATGGATATGAAATCATTTCATTTGTGAAAAGATTTATTTTATAAACTTGATGCTTTCCTTAGTTTAGTTTCAATAAATCTGATAATCATAGGCATATGTAAACTTGGATAAAGATGCAACTTCTTCGTGATTTTTAATATTGATCATGAGAAGAGTGTAAGAGACCATTTGTTACATCTTAAAAGTAAGTGAGTACAGTAGTATTTCTTTTTTTGAAACCTTAGTTAGGACAAGAGTTACACAAAAACAACATACATCATTACTTAAACATTCTATTCTCATTTATCTCAATACAAAAAAAGATTATGATACAAGTTCAATGTTATTCATATATCAACCACATCACTTAAAGATATCAATGATGTCTACAGACCCAACCTACCGTGCAATGTTAGGACCTCGAAGACACATAATCAATATTCAAGGCTAGGATTCGTCTGATTGATTTTGACCATTTAAAGTCTCATAATTAAAAATTGTTATGAGGAACAAGAAAGTATCTAATACCTATAATGTATCAACATTATCAGAGTAACATGTTCTTAATATTTTCTAGATCCATGTCCATGCAAGTTTTTAATAATTAATTAACTTAACTAAGTAGGATTGTTAAACAATTCGATAATGTGAAGCAAAGTTTATTGAACAAAATTGCTTCTTTGAACAATCAGATAACAAGGTTGTTGAAGAATGGGATAATGTGAACCAAAGTTTATTGAACAAAATTGCTTCGTTGAACAAACATAGAAGATGAAGTGAAGTTTATTTAACAAGATTGAAGTTTATTTAATAAGATTGTCTTATTGAAGAATCCCATAACGTGGGACGAAATTTATTGAACAAGATTAAGTTGAAGCAAAGTTTATTGAACGAATACGTTGAGCAATAAAGTCAGTTTAAGATTGTAAAGGCACGTCAAGTTGTACTGAGTTTGAGTGAGTCTTAAATTCTTATTATTACTCTTGCTAAACATGTGGGAAACCTGTGAATAATGCTCAATTGGCCTTTTGAACGTTGCAATTAATTTAAACTCAAGACCGGTGAATAATTCTCAATGGGCCTTTGCTAAACATATTGGAAAGCTATGAATAATGTTCAATTGTCCTTTTAGAGGTTGCAATTAATTTAAAGTGAGATCCGTGTGTAATTTTCAATGGGAGTTTTAGGAGTTGCATTTAATTTAAATTGTTTGAGTTTATTTCTTTCAAAAGCATTATTCTAATTTAATATAATGTATTGATATTTCATTTCATATAAACATATTGGAAAGTTATGAATAATGTTCAATTGTCCTTTTAGAGGTTGCAATTAATTTAAAGTGAGATCCGTGTATAATTTTCAATGGGAGTTTTAGGGGTTGCATTTAATTTAAATTGTTTGAGTTTATTTCTTTCAAAAGCATTATTCTATTTTAATATAATGTATTGATATTTCATTTCATATATAATGTATTGATATTTTATTTTAATATCATGTATAATTTTTAATGGATTTTTAGGTGTTGCATTTAATTTAAATTGTTTGAGTTTATTTTTTTCAAAAACATTATTTTATTTTAATACAATGTATTGATATTTCATTTCATATTTAATATAATGTATTGATATTTTATTTTAATATAATGTATTAGGGATTGAGTTTAATTTGAATTATTTGAGTTTTTTTATTTTAAAAGTAAATACTATTTTCTTTTTGTTTGTTTGTTAGTTTTTCTTTGACATGTAGAATTAACCTATGGTTAAGAAATAACGATTGAGGGGTATATAAAGTGTTAAAATCACTTAAGGATGGCACCAAAATCACTTGGGGATGGCACCCGGCCTGAGCCACACCAACCTTTAACCTTGCTGAATTTAACATTGAGTGTCGACACCTCTCGGAGTGTCAATAATATCTTCTTATTATCAAAGCATTATTTTATTTTAAAATAATGTATTAAAGATGAGTTGAGGAAAATGATTTTTAATTTACAAACATAACTAAAAGATTAAATAGAATAAGAGAGTTGTAAAGCAAGTGAATCTCTGTATTTTTTTATAAGAAGTTTATAGTCAAATTATTTTAAAAATGCTACTAAAGTATACAATTTAGATATTATACATCAATTAATTATATATAATAATAATAAATATAATCATAATAATAATAATAATCTATTTTTAATGTCACGGCTAAGACAACACATCAAATTGGTGTATGAGACCCCCTTGTTTCTGGGACAAGAGACCCCCTCTGCCCAATTAACATGTACCAACCATAACTATCAATTAAACATTGTGTGCATCACCCATATCTAGAACATCATTTTACTGCTTCCAAATACTTCTGTCAATACCTCAAACAAACCCCTATCAAATCATTATGTAGGACACTTGTTGGGCAAGTGATGTATCTGAGGTGCTTTGCATCCCCATCACCTCATCTAGGGAATATATATTTTCTTGTTATCTTTGTAAAGGAGTGGTATTCTCCAATGCAACTAGAGAAAGAGAATAAAAGAGGTGATGTTACCATAGACGTGAGTTATTCAAAATAAACATTCGAGCCTATATCATAGTGGAATAATCCATTAAAACGAATCACATCACTCTGTTGGGAAAAATATCTAACTGACAGAAGTAGTTACTAAAAAATAAATAACTAACTACCTATGAGCGGAAATAATAGGTACCTGGATTCCAATGTTCGAAGAAAACCTCTTTCATGAATTATTGCTCAAGTCCTTCACTCCAATTATTTACTTGTCAATTTTCCCTCACAAATAGACAAGGCTTCGATAAAGGTAGTTACAATAACCATTTCTTAACTAATTTTAGTACCTATGGTCAGGATGGCATCTTCAAAATAATTAAATGCATTCAAATATTACAATAGAAAATCAATGACATTAAATTGGGACAACAAATAGAGTTCTAATTAAAAATGAATATAAAATTTCATATACAGTTATCACCTGATATTGTTACAACGCTACCTCATAAGCAACATCCAGAGTCCTCCTCCTGGGTCACTAAAGAAGCCTCACACCCTGTGACTACTCACTCTAAACAAGTCAAGGAAAGAGAAAGAGTTTCTTCCTAAATGGGACATGTGAGAAAGACTGCCAAAAATAGGGATTTCTAGATATATAGGGAGAAGTATTAAAAACTCAGGAAGGTGCTTGCCGAATGAACACAATCTTGCTAGCATAATGATAATTTATGATTTATTCCTCTCCTCTACTCCTCGACATGAATTTTACTCTATAAATTTTGTTGGAGTAGTTATGCATGGGCCATAAAAGGCCAGGAAACGAGGAAACCTCTGAAATCTGCCTGAAAATTCACAATTTTATATATCTTGTGCCAAATAAATACATACACTAGCTGGCAAAGAGAAAAAATAATATCTAAAGTTGCATACATGATTTTTCATTGCATAGGGAGGATATGACTAGAAAAATGGGGTTTTTTGAATATTTTGAGGAGGAATTGAGGGGGATTTTGGTCTACAAGTAGGAAAGGGACATAAAATTCAGGACAACAAGTACATCTACGTGATGTCATGGAAAAAGGTGTTATAAACAACGCCCCCTGATGTGTGAGGTTATAAAGGAAACTGGTGGCTAAAATATATTACATAGTCAAAGAGGAGAGTGTGCAGTAGGCCTAGGAAGAGTTCACTAAACACCGAATGATAACATAACCTACAAAAGAAATCAAGTATGAGACTACTCTCTTCCTAAGGCATGAATACCCACGCTTAGGAGTGATGTAAGAGTGGATGTCAAATCAAGTACACTTTTGATCCATGAAGTACGTATGGAGGTTGTGATCACGACCATTAAAAATGAGTATGTAGTGGATCCATGTCAAAGAGATCGGAGACACAAAAATATAATTAGTGGATTTTTGTCTTAGAATTGAAGGAGAATAACTGGAATCAAAGAGATGAAAAAAAGGATCCTCCTCAAGTACATATGTCATGTAAAGGAGTGGTACTATCCATTGTGACTTGGCTAGGAGAATAAACAGGCGATGTTACTATAGACATGAGGTATTCAAAACAAACCATTGAGCCCATATGACAGGGGATTAATCCCCAAAATAGAATTGATAAATCCATTGGGAAATAATCTCTAACTGGAATAAGAAGTTACAAATAGATAAATAACTAACTACCTAAGAGAGGAAATAACACCTACTTGGATTCCAACATTTGAATAAGACCTCTTTCGTGAATCCTTTCTCAAGTCCTTTTCTCTAGCACTTTGCTCCTCAATTTACACCCACAAAGAGACCATGTTGTGATAGAGGTAGTTACAATAACTAATTATCAACTACTTTTAGTACCTCTTATAATTATTTCAATTTCAAAATAATGAAATGCATATAAAGACTGCAATAGTAAATCAATGAAATGAAATTAGCACAAGAAAGTGAGTTCGCATTAAAAATGATCATCAAATGATGTATATAAATATCACTAGATAACGTTGTGGCACTTCCTTTGAATCAATGTCCATATTCCTCCATGCCGGTGACTAAACAATCCTTGCACCTTTTTTGAATCCTTTCTATGAACAACCCATGGAAAGAGAAGGAGTCTCTTCTTGAATAATATAAGTGAGATAGAATTCTATAAAGAAAGGTTTCCATATACAAAGGGAGAAGTATAAAAAACTCGGGAAGGGGCTTGCATACTCAACAATATTTTTCTATCATAGTGATGATTTTAGGATTTCTTCCTCTCCTATAACCCATGACATGAATTTGTACTCAAAAACGTTGGTTGTAGTAGTTATACATGGGAGACAGAAGGTTGAGAACTAGAGGAACTTGTGAACTCCCAAAAATTCACAATTTTATATTTTTCTGTGCTAAATAAATGTGTGTGATATCTAATGAAGAGAAATAAGTTTTAAAAAAAAATGCATCACACTATGTCATTGCATAGGGAGCGTATGGCTACAGAATGGGGGATTTTAAATATTTTGAAGAGGAATTGAGGGGGTTTTGATCTTCATGTAGGAAAGGGACATAAAATTCAAGCCAACAAGTGCAATCGTTTCTTTTAGAAAAGAAATATATTCTACTTAGTATTTTCCTAGTGTAGGATTGGAGAGTTAAGTATCCAAGGTTGCAAAACAAAACTATGAACCGATTAAAGAGATGGTATCCATTATTAGTGAGTGATAATTGTTAATAAATCACCTCTAACTCAGGTCTCAAGCATTAGTTGAACACAATTCAAGTGCTCATATTATTCCCTGACACTTGGATAGGTGGTTTATGTTTGTATGTGAGATTTATCTGAAGTGGAAATTCCTCAGGGTCCCACCATTTCTTCTAGATATTTGGGTCTAGGACTCAATCCTATGTTCCCTTTCCATATGTAGAATCCTGACTAACAATTGTTCCCCCTGAAAATTAATCATCAAGTGGTATCCTTATTTTCTTTTCCTATGGTTCTTTACCTTGGAAATATTCATTTTAGCACCCCTAAAGGGATTTTGTCTTCACAAAACTACTTGAACCTAGGGTAATTATTGCATCAAGGTTACCATAACTATCTATCACATATTCATTAGATATTGTTTTCTCCTAGTCATCATGTTGGCACAGGGGTATACCCAGGGTTCAACGCTACAAAAATGCACCAACAAAACCCAAACTACCAACCCTTTCAGCAACAACTGTGAAGCAAATGAAGTCTCACCCGAGGTAGAGGTAGGGGTGGTTGCAAGACTCAAGTGTTTGCAACCTTAGCTGGGACACAAATATGTGATTATAATACTTAACAGAGCACTTTAGCATCAACATTTCATCAATATTCAACCAATAACTACTGCACAGATAGAACAGAGAATCACATCATTCACTCAAAGCTAATGTATTTAAGCACATTATCATAAACAAGAAGGTTATATCTATCTCATCAAGCACTAAGCACCTTCATATAGGTTAGATCTAACATTCTTACACATCATTAGCACAAAGCATCAACATATTTATCTATCTATATCAAAACACTTAGCAAGAGAAGTTATAAACACATCAAGACAAGCACAAAGCAGAACAACATAGTGTTTACATGGTTTACCCCCACCCTGGGGCTACATCCACCAACTCTTCTTCTTTATTCTCTTTAGTCAATGAGTTACAAGCATAGAGCCTCAAAAACCCTACTTCTCTTAGGACAAGAGATCTACACACCTTGCTAGATCCTCCTTCCTTGCATTATAGCACAAACCACTTCATAGCATGTTACACTACCTTGCACCTAGTTGTACAAGTCTCTCCCACTATGCACAGAGCATCTACAAACCATACTTGCACTTAGCACTTAGATTATCATCCTTACATCACATAGATCCCTTTCTCCCCCCTCTCTTACATATCCTAGACATCTATTTATACATTACAAAATAGGCCTAAACATGGCTAAACCCATGGGCCGACATCCCATGCCCTTTAAATAATCCCAAAAACCCAAAAAGGACCCAAAAAAGGGGCTGAGATCCGTGATCTCTGCTTCATCTTTCCCCCCTCCTGTGACAGGCTGTCAAAGTCTGAAAATAGTTCAAACTTGACCAGATCCCTCAAAACTTGGTCAAGGGCCAACAAGCCCCCAACACTCACTTGTGACTTGTCCCGAATCACTCTGATGTAGGAATTTATTCTTCGAACGCTTCGAGTTTGGATCGAACTGTTGCAACTTGCTGTTGTGCTACGATATATTGCTAAGCAACCTCTTGAATGACTGCATCATTCAAAGGTCCTTCCAGGCATTGTTCTACTGTGGTGCTAACCTTCTCCAGTTCTTCTCCTTGGCCTTCTACCTCTATAAAAAACTAATAGGCCTTATCTTGCATAGGTTGGAGTTTTTGAGTTATCTCCATAACTCTTCTCTGGATAGTATGGATTTGTTGTTGTGAAGTGCATTGTTCTTGGGAGTGCTTCATTCTTTCCACAGCTAATAGGGATTTCAGTTGTGCCTATATCTTTTTGGCTTGGTACTTCGCTTCTTGGAGTTGCGACTCCAGTGCCTGCAACTCTGGGTTCTTGGATAGTTTCTCATATGTCTACGAACTGCAATCAACGAATTGCTTGCATTCTAAGGTAAGGGACTTCTTCCTTCTAACTATGCTCCTAGTAGTTGCTTCTCTTTGGTCCTTTACCTCCTTTGGGGTCTCGGGCACAATCCATAGTTATAGGTCTGCAATGCATTTTTGTAGTTGATGGATCACTTCTTCAAGTTTCACTACTTGCTTCATGAATTGATCCTCTTCCTTTACTTGTATGACAGTCATAGGGCCGAGAGCTATTTTGACCGCTTCCTTCACTTCAAGCTGCTCGGCGAGAAACTGTTTCGTGCCTTGCTGCAGTTGTGCCTTTTCTTCATCGAACTTTGCCTAGAGAGCACTATTTTTCTGTTTGACAACTCGACGTTGTTCTATAAGTACTCCCTGTACTTGTACCAAATCCTGGGTGGCTTGCACTGTTTCCTCTTGTTCTCGTCGAAGGTGAGCTTCAACTGTATTGGTGGGGTGGTGGAGTTGGGCTTGATCATCTCCCAGTTCTAGTGTTCTTAGTGGTACAGGAACAATGGAGACTGCGCGGTTGGATTGTAGTGCCTATTGCACCCCTTGGATTTCGACCTCAATTCTATTGTACATCTCTTCCTATTTATCTTATTGCTTCTCTGCTATCTCTAGTGAAGCATCGTTCAAGGCTGCTATGATGAAATTGAAATCATTAGAGGTGAGTATGGTCTGCATCTTGGTTATAGGGGCTTTTGATCTCTTCCGTGAGGAAGCTTTCAGGGGAGAAACCTTCCTTTTCTTCGAGGGGTTCTCCGCATCTATGGGCATTATTACTTCACCTTTCCTTTGTTCAGCTTCTGTGCCATCTATCTCTTCGCCATTACCTCCTTTCTCTAGTTACATGGAAGTAGTCTTCATCGAGCCACTACTTAAATATTGTACTTCGTCAGTCTTCTTGGTTTTGCTAGTTCTAGGTGTATCCTGCGCAACTTATGGGCTATCGATTTTGGATATCTCCGCAGGGTCTGCTAGAATAAGGAGGTTAGTGGAGCATTCCTTAGTAATCACCTCTAAGTCCCCCTCCATCAGATTATAGTAGGATTGAAGTTGTTGATTGTGCTCATCAGCTCGCACTGCGATATAAATGAAATGTCGATCAACGATGAACTTCATCAAAGGCCTGAATCGGTGTATAGTTTTCAACGTCATATGAGGATTGGACTGTATGGCTATCTTCATCTGATTGTAGTATGTATGGAACATGGAATTTGACTACCATTGCTTATTCATGTCACTTGAGTACCACAATGTACTGAACTTCATGGCCAATGGTTCAAATGGCTCGATGTCCTGGAAGGTCGCACCTTCCGGAATCTCCCAAGCGATGAAAGTGATCAGGATCAAGAGATAGCTTAAATGGAATTCACGTCCTTGATATTGCACTTATCTGTAGTCAGGTTCCAACTGGTTCACTAGGTACTTTGCCCAATTCATTTGTAGGTCCTTTGCGCACTTCCCTGCGATGTCGACTACAAAACCAGTCACTTGGGTGGGTCGGTTCTTGCGTACTAACTTGCCTTCAATCATATTATAGGTGAGGCACACTACGCCATTCTGAATAGAGGCTACCTTTTAGCCTTGTGTTCCCTTCTCGAAATCACCATAAGTGTCTTTGATCCTTTCTACGAGAGCTTGGTCCATGGCTTTTCCAAGATAAAAATCTTGTGGGCCGGGTCCTTGCATACTCAAACCTGTGATCCGATTGATCAAGGTCATATCAACTATGATACGATGGTTTAGCCACAAGTATCTGCCATGGTAACAGGATAACAGTAGCTTGACACATGCATTTACCTCTTGGTGTCTTCCAAAGTGGGGAATTTTCATGACGTTGAGTAGGGTGGACTGCGCAAGGTTATGGGTCCATGCTTGGGGAATTACCTTTGAGCTTTTCCCTTTTGTTCTAGTCAGATACTTATGTGGGGATAAAATGTTGTAGAATTTGTGATCTATGAGGTTGAAGTCGCTAAACTTCAATGTTGTGATCTTATCTTGGTTTTCTCACATTGCGCGTATCCCCTTCGGGAGGTACGCAGTGACCAAGGCATACTCGAAATATCTAGGTACGTTGTCACGGTTTACAACACCACTTAAAGGTGGTATATACATGGATAAGATAGTCAGGATCAGTATAGCATTTTCTAAGTCATCCCTATGCTTAGTTTGCTTCTCATGAGACGGGTGGTATGGTCCTGCTCCGCGAGCAGTGAATCGAGAGGTTGGCATTCCTCTTGTGGATTATGATTGTATACCTGTATACATCAACATGACTCTTTCAGTCATGAGGTTGATCAAAACTTCCACAAAAATTCTTTCTGCAATGATCAATTTGTTCGACATACACGCTCGAGGTTAACAATCTCAGGTTCAATGGGTAGCTTAGACACAGTAACAAGATAGGGAGAAGAATCACGATGATCGCTGTATAAAATTCAACTTAGTCTTATTGCTCAAATTATCAACTGGAAAAAGTGTTTTGGTGCATGGAACGGTGGGATAAATAGGTAACTCGACAACGAGTCGCTTGGAAAAAGTATGAAGCCTTCATTAACTCAGTTTTGTCCATTATGGTGCGGTCCCAAGGGTCGGATGGTGAGTTGGTTGGCCGTAAATGTGTTTCTATCTATTCAGAGAATTGATCTAATGGTTCTAATGTCCCCAACGACTATATTGCTTCGTCGTGGTGAAGTTCCATGTGTCGTTGTTCTGATATCTTGAGAAAGCTCCAATTTTGAAATTTTTTCTTTTGCAAAGTTCCCTCTAGAGCCTTCTGCAACTTATCGATCTGATGTAGGAGCATCGTTGGCAAGCGCACAGAGGCAAGACCACTTAGAACATGAGAGTTCTTCCAGAACTTCAACATGGTTAGTTACAACTGATTTCAGAATCTGCCTGCACTCAGCACCGGAATTCACCTTTGGAGGCACACTTGAACCGGTACCGAATTTTACCCTTTGAGGCAAGTTTTGAAATTGTAAACAGAGTAGGAGTTTCCACTTTGGCTTTGGAATGCGACTGAACTAAGATACCGTAGGATGAATTTTAGAGTAGGAAAGTAGCCAGGGGAAACCCTAGAAACATTTTTGAGTTATGTGGAAGTTTGTACACCCAGTTAGAGAGAGCTGCAATACAGAGAGAAATTCGCTGTAAGAGAGAACTGCGAGTTAGCAGGAGATCTCAGTGTTTTGAGTTACTATAATTTTGAATGTATTATGTAGCCATTGGGCACTTGTGAATACAATAGAAGGAAAATTGATCCAAATGTATGGTGTGTGGACTGTGTGCATTTTTCTATCATTTCTGTTTACATGAACAAGTGGATGGAACTGTGAGTTTTTCTAGTTTTAATTGTTTCTCTTCATTGAAATCTCTATAAGGTGTGCATCGATCTAGAGAGGAATGTAAGGAGATCAGGAGGAATTTCTCTGTGATAAATATTGTGGATCTGATTTATTGAAATCCCTCAAACACAAGGAGTGCGTAAGAAATCGAAGTCTGAACTAGAAAAATCTCAACAGGGATAACACTTCAGAAAGTGTTATCGAGATCTAGGAACTCATTCCCTGGAAGGAACAAAGACTGAGTCTTTGAAGTCTTAGAAAATCTCTAAGTCTGAAGCGAGTAAAATCTTAGGAGGAAGAACTTCGTCGAGCATTAGATCATAGTGGAGAATCTCGCGAACAATTTGATTTGAGGTAGGAGCATAGACTTTAACACTATGTAGATCCAGGAGAGGAGATCTCAAAGATCTGAATGGACAGTGGAGAACTCTCGAGGAGAGTTGTGAAATACTGCAAGCCGTTGGATCAAGTGGAGTTGCGAGGAGGTCAATGATGGGGAAGATATTTGACCATAGATCTAGAGGGCATTGTGAGCCGTTGATCAAGTGCCTCGAGATTTCGACATTTCGACATTTCAGTCTTTTGGAAACTGGGGATTCGAAAGACAAAGGAGCAAGACCCTTGCATTGCGTTCCCTGAATCATGAAACCATGAAAGAATGAACGCCAAGGAATTTTAGCATTTCATCAACCAAGGATTCTAAAGAGTAGAGAAATCCATTGTACCCTGATTTCACTAAACGTGAAAACCCGAAGGAATAGGCGCTGGGACATTTCGGCATTTCGACAATCAGGGATTCCAAGGAGCAAAGATATCCCTTGCATTATGATTTTGTGAAATGCGAAAACCTGAAGGAATAAATGCTGGGACATTTTGGTATTTCGACAACCAAGAGTTCAAAGGACAAAGGGATGGGATGTTTGACTTGTCAAGTCCTGACCCACGATATTACGACATTTTGGCAACTTGGGGTTTGAACGACGAAGGGATGGGACGCTTGACTTGTGAAGTCTTGGTCAATGATATTTCGGCATTTTGGTGACCAGGGATTCGAAGGACAAAGGGACGGGATGCTTGACTTATGAAGTTGCGGTCCACGACAAGTGCCCTTTTTGGCTTAGCGCAAAGTCATGGCTCTTGGTCATGTGTTGTGGTAGGTCACACTTGGAACTTGGAAAAGCCAACTAAGCATTTGTGGGGGACGTGTGTTTTCATTCGAAGGATTCTAGTTTGGAACCAGAAGAGTCATTTAGGCTCCGGAAACAGAAGATCCTGACCAGGAGGTCACCCAGCCCTTAAGAGGGATAGGGGGTCTACATCAGGTGGTATCAGAGCATCAGTTTTTCATCTATAGACTTCATGCAAAGGAATAAAAGAAGGAGACAGAGAACTCGAAGCTATACTCTGTGTGTGATAGATAGTCAACATAATTCCGCCAAGAAGATGAGAGCCGCTTTCAACCAACCATGCTGTAGAGAGGGAGATGCGAGAGCTTCTTACCCGATTGGAAACAATGGAAGAAGCACAGGGAAGAGCACGTGACATTGGGGATGTTAGTGATGCAGAAAGTGAAGAGGTTGAGGTTGAAGAAGCTGCAGGAGAGGATGTTGTAGAAGAACATTTGTTGAGAGCAGTTTCCAGATTGGGAGGCAGAGCTAAGATAGAGGTCCCCATGTATGAGGGAAATCTAGATGCTGAAGAACTGTTGGACTGGATAAGGCCCATGGACAAACACTTCGACTATAAATATGTCGATGAGGAGAAGAAGATGAAGCAGGAAGTCACCAGGCTAAAAGGGCATGCAACACTGTGGTGGGATGAACTGCAGGATGAGAGGAGAGGTAAAGGCCAACAAAGGATAAATAGTTGGGATGGGATGGTACCCAAACTGAAGGCTAAGTTCATACCCAAAGACTACCAGATCAATCTGTTTAGGAAGCTACAGAACCTGAGACAGTAAGGGATGACAGTCAAGGAGCACACCGAGGAGTTCTACCGGCTGAACATTAGAACTGGAAAAAGGGAGAGAGATGACGAAATAATTGTTAGATATATAAATGTCTTAAGATATGAAATCCAGGATGAACTTAGCATGATGTCAGTAAGGACTTTGGAAGATGCTTATCAGTTTGCGCTAAAGGCAGAGGAGAAGCTGGCCAAAAAATAGAACTAGCGAGGAAGAGGTAAAGGCTCGATCCCAAGCAAAAGTAAGGGATTTAACCGTGACAGAGAACATCAGTATAAGGACAAGGATGAGAAACCACACAATCAATCATAACAATGAGGAAGTTCACAAGGGAGACAAAGTGGTGGAAGAAAATCTTCTAAAGGAAGAGGTAGAGGAGGAGTAAGGTGCTATAACTATGGAAAGATAGGGAGCATGTCTTGGGAATGTCCCGAGAAGAAGAAGGAAGGAGGAGAAGCTAACATTTCAGAAGCACAACAATGAGATGTTGAAGCAAAAGGAGGAGAGGATGGAGCATCCCTGATGTTGAGAAAAGCTCTCTTAAAACCAGAGGTAGAAATTGAAAAGCCAGTATAGAGAAACAATCTCTTTAGGATAACTTGCAAGACTAAGGATAAAGTATGCAAGGTTATCATTGACAGTGGGAGTACTGACAACCTGGTATCCATAGATATGGTGGAGAAATTGGAGCTGAAGACAACTACACATACAAGGCCATACAAAGTCTCATGGATGAAAAAAGGACACTAGGTAATGATCACTAAACAATGCCTGGTTGAAATTAAAAGAGGATATAAAGATGAAATCCCATGTGATGTAATTCCCATGGACGTATTCCACATTTTGTTGGGAAGACCATGGCAGTTTGACAAAAATGTCATTCACGATGGAAGGAAGAATACATATACATTGGAGAAGAATGATAGGATGCATATGTTGTTTCCAATGGAGGAGAAGAGAGCGGAAGACGAAGCCAACACAGGCATACTTCTCATGAGTCGGAAGGGACTCCTAAAATAATTCAAGGAAGAACAGAAGATGTTGTTCACTATGGTGAAGTATCCCAGAGTCATCCTTATGAGTACATCAGTGGATGATTTACCTGAAGAAGTTCAGGAGCTACTGGATAATTTTATTGATATAGTGGTGGATGAGCTGCCAAACTCATTGTCGCCCATCAGGAGTATCATTCATCATATCAACTTGATACCAGGAGAAATCCTACCAAACAAAGCAACGTACAGATTAACACCTTGAGAGAATGAGGAGGTGAGGAACCAAGTCCAAGAGTTGTTGGATAATGGTTTAGTTAGAGAAAGTTTGAGCCCATGCGGAGTACCAACTGTGTTGAGCCCAAAGAAAGATGGTGATGGAGAATGTGCACAGAATCGAGAGCCATTAACAAGATCACCATCAGGTATAGATTTCCTTTACCAAGAATGGATGACTTAATGGATTTCTTAATTGGAGCAAATTTCTTTTCTAATATAGATCTGAAAAGTGGATATCACCAGATCAGGATGAGAGAAGGTGATGAATGGAAAACAACCTTTAAGATGAATGAAGGTCTGTATGAGTAGTTGGTTATGCCATTTGGCCTAAGGAATGCCCCGAGCACTTTTATGAGGCTGATGAAGAAAATTCTAAAAGATTTCATTGGTAAGTTCATGGTTGTATATCTGGACGATATATTGATTTTTAGCAATACTAAAGAGGACCATTTGAGACACCTAACACTAGTAATGAGGAGACTACAGCAGGAGAATTTGTTGATCAATCTAAATAAGTCCTCTTTTATGAAGACAAGGCTCATTTACTTGGGTTTTGTGATCTCTTCGAATGAACTGAAGATGGATCTAAAAAAGGTGAAAGCAATCAGAGAATGGTCGTTGCCAAGGAGCATGTTCGAAGTAAGGAACTTTCATGGTTTAGGAAGTTTTTATAGAAAGTTCATTAGAGACTTTAGTGGGATTTGTGCACCCATGATGGATACAGTAAAGAAGAGACACAAGTATTTTAAATGGATAGAGGAGGCCGAAAAGAGCTTCAACATATTAAAGGAGAAGATAACGGAATGACCAATTCTAGTCTTGCTGAATTTCGAAAAGACATTTCAGGTGAGATGTGATGTGAGAGGAATTGTGATAGGAGCAGCTTTGAGTCAGGATAATAGACCTGTTGCCTATTTCAATGAGAAGTTGAATGAGACTAAGAGGAAATACTCCACATATGACAAGGAGTTCTATGCCATAATTCAAGCATTGAAGAAATGGAGGCATTATCTTGTCTCACAAGAGTTTGTCTTGTACAACGATAACCAAGATTTACAATTCATAACCCAACAAGAAAAGCTGAATCAGAGGCATGCAAAATGGGTTGAATTTATGAAAAAAATTACTTTTTTCATAAAACATATTTCTAGGAATGCTAACAAGGTTGTTGATGCATTAAGCAGGAGATGTTTAATTCTGCAATAATTCCAGGTGGAGATCTTAGGGTTTGAACACCTTAAGGATATGTATTGTGATGATATAGATTCCAAGGAGGCCTACGAAGCATGTACAAGACCTGTACTGAGAGATAGAAGTCATTGTATAGAGTATATGGTTTAGGAAGGATTGTTGTTCAGAGGAAATCAATTGTGCATACATAGATGCTCAATGAGGGACAATCTTCTGAAGGAGAAGCATAGTGGAGGATTGGCTGGACATTTCGGCCATGATAAAACGTTTGCAAAGTTGACAAATTCATACTATTGGCCATGTATGAGAACAAAGGTGATAAAGTTGGTGAACAAATGTAGGATCTCCCAACATGCAAAGGGGAAAAGATAAAACATTGGATTGTATCAACCATTGCCAATACCAGAGAGGCCTTGGGATGCAATAAGCATGGATTTTGTGTTGAGATTTCCAAGAACACAAAGGGGATTCGATTCCATATTTGTGGTGGTGGATAGGTTTTTCAAATATGGCAAATTTCATCCCATGCCAGAATACCAATGATGCAACACATGTTGCAAATCTATTTTTCAGAGAAGTTGTGAGACTTCATGGTCTACCCAGAAGCATTGTCTCAAGCAGAGACACAAAATTTGTTGGTCACTTTTGGAGGACATTGTGGAAGAAGATGGGGACAGATTCATCCTTTATCTCAGCTTATTACCTTCAGACAGATGGGCAGACTGAGGTAGTAAATAGAAGTTTGGGAAACTTATTGAGAAGCTTGGTTATTGAACACCATAACCAGTGGGATCTGATTTTTCCACAAGAAGAATTTGCATACAATGACACACCAAATAGAAGCAATGGAAGGAGACCATTCCAAATACTCTTGTTGGAAGATTGGTTGTTCTCATTGATGTCAACCCTAGTCATGGGTTTTGGACCCCAAGATTGATGAAGTTATTTGGACATGAAGGAAAATGCACATGTAGATACAACACCCATGGATG
>CBVK0100413255.1:0-19909 GCA_900067695.1 Picea abies | reverse complement strand
TATATATATATATATATATAAGGGAAACAAATGTTATAAATCCCAATGTGCTTATTCACAAAGTACCTTTTAAGTGTGATTAATTAAACCCTTAATCACGATCAATGAATCTTAAATCTTTCAGAGTTTCGGGTTTCCCAGTAACAAAGTGCTCTTGAAATATAGGTCTACAAACTCCCGATTCCCAATTTTCGAAAGTATTAATCATGGCTAATCTTGATTAATTAAGGTTTTAATACAGATGATTAACGATCGATTTAAGCTATTCACTTTTCGCATTCAGGGTTTTCATATGACATATCTCACGGTACGTGATCCCCAAAACTCCGAAATGTGAAATCATAAACTCTAAAACAAAGTCTAAAACTTGAATTAAGTCATTTTAAAACAAGATTAGTAATCACTAAACTTCTTTCGGGCTTCGGGATTCAGTGTTTTAAGAAATAGTCATTTCGAAACTCCAAGTTGAAATCGTCGATATATGATAGTATCCGTAACATGACGAATTAAGATTTTTAAGTTTAAATGCATATCTTTGAGCTTATCTTCTTCATTTAAAACATTAAAGTTTTAATGCATGTCTTAGTACATCCATTGAAAGACGAGTTAAAAGAACTACAAGCTCTTCATTTCGAATTTTATTCTTATCTTTTACAATCATGAGTGAGTTGTATTCATCCAGGCTTATAGATTTTCTCATCTGCAAATAGGTTTTCAATCTAGTGCGAATGCTATGGCACCTAAGAGGGTACCTAAGAAAGTTGAGGGAACTGTTGAAAGCACAAGTATGGAAGGAGATGTCGTAGCTAACACCACACCCCATTCTATTGATTCTATCAAATCTTGGAGGAAAATCTTCGAGAATCTAGATTACGAAATTAATAAATTCCTGCATGATTATGAGAACAAACTCTAGGACATAGCGAAGTTTGAACTTCACAAGATAGCAACACGCCCATGGATCATTCCATATAATGATATGATATATTGGGCCTTAGAGAGAGAAGACGTGAAGACAAGGAGCATTCTAGACAGTCGTGGGGTCGTCGTCGATTATTTCAAGCCGAAACATATACAAGTAATGTACATGCTACCCCCTAATCCTAAGTATATTTATAATGTTGAATTCGTAACCGGATTCCAAAGAAAGGAATGCATAGAGTTAGGATAGACATACCCTGATATAATTAGAGGCTGGTGGGGAGTGCCAGCAAAGTTCAGGGCCGATACTCACGGGAAATATTCCACAGCCTCACTAAATGAATACATGGTCTATGTAGCCATGATGCTTTGCATACTCTTTGGAAAGAAAGGCCCCACTCATTTCCCTGCGAAATGGGTGCCTCTTCTTCATGAAGCAACTGAAGGTTTTAGTTTCAACAGGGACAAAATCCTATCAGACAATTTATCTAAGGAGGTAACAGAGTATCAAAATGAAAAATCCAAGGGCCAACCAGTGGCCTTCTATATGTCCACCTACATCATGGATGCCATATGCTTCATGTTCCCTTTCCCTCTGATGAATTGGAGTTGGAACCCAACCTCCAATAAACCCATTCATGAATACCATTCTAAGTTGTGGGAGGAAAATGCTAAGGATTCCTTCTATGAAATTTGCCACTTCATGGTGATTCCAGTGCACCAGATGTTGTATGGCTATGAGCCTCCCCGTATTTATGAGTTAGTCATGGAAATTCTCAAGGCCGTCGCTGATTGGTTTATAGAATAATTTTTTTCCTACATTAGGGTTTTCGGATGTTCAATCCCTCCCCATGCACTACCAAAATCCCTCCCTGATAGACTGGTATGCAGGGAGGTGGCTCATCAGATAGTAATAGGTGGCATCGGGAATGACTAAAAATGGCCCAAAAGAGATTCTGACCTATTTTCCCTGTGCAGGTCAGGAAATATTCACTACTCAATCTAGGGCATTCCAAGGTTGAGTCAACCGCATTAGGAGAGATAAAGTTGCTAAATCTCTATCATAGGAAATATGATCCCTATAAAATTGTGGGTAATCACCAAGTCAACTGCAATCTGAAAGCATATGAGCATGCACAATCCCCTTGTGACGACATGTTCAGAGGAGTTATAAGTTATGATGAAGTGCTGGCCAGGTTTCAATCTTTGTCACCTAACTTGCAAAACAATTTCCTGAACTTCTAGAAACATTGGAGAAGTGGTTTTCCCAAGGTATTACTAGGAGAAGCATCAACTCAGCCTCTAGAACAAGGAAGCATACCCCTGGGTTTTGGATTAGGAGGGCATGATAGAGAGAATACAAAGAGAATTCTAGAAGAGACCGAAGAGTCCCCACGAAAAATAGAAGGACAAAAGGCAGAGAACTCAGGAATGGAAAAAGGGTCTCAGACACCCCCAGTGTCTAATAAACTAGATTTCCCTTCATCATCTACAATTCATGGTGATACCCCCAAAACAAAAGAGGAGGTAAGATCTACAGAAATAGGTGCTCCCATCGCTTCTTTGACTCCATTACAATCCACTTTCAGTTTCCCCTAGATGGGAGCCCTCTATGTTAGTGACCTTGAGACCATCTCCAGAGAATATATTCCTCCATCTGATTATTTTTTCAGTAAGAAGATAAAGGGAGTGTTGAAGCAGGAAATGCATCAAAGGAAAAATGCCATGGTAAAGAAGCACAAAATTATAGTAGATGGGTAGAATTTGGAAGAAGAAGATTTTGCTACCGAAGTAGCTGGTTCTATGGGAGCGTTAGCCACAACTAACCAGTTCACTGTTGAAAATATGAAAGCACGTCTGAGACAGAGAAACCTCATGATCGCTAATCTACAAGACCAACTAAAGGAGAATGAAAAAAGGATTGAAGAAGGTATAAATAAAGGTCTGGACCAAGCCAGAGTTGGGGATAAGCAAGAGATTCAATCCCTGAAGACAAGCCTCAGCGAGATGGAAGAGAGAGTGCAGACGAGTCAAACGCAAGAAGAAATCATAAATCAATTACAAACAAAATTAAAGTCAATTGAAGGTCTAGTCATAGATCTGAAATTTTTCCCAGCCCAGTCACTGGAAGTGCATACAAAGCAAGAAGTTGAACAACAGAAGTTGATTTCCAAGATAGAGATCATCCAGAATTACTTCCATGAAGCAAGCAATTCTTTTGATAACATCTTCCTGAAGGAAAAAGAAGCTAAAGCAACAAGGGTTGCTCTTCAAAGGGAAATCATATGTTCAACGAATGAAGATACATCCAAAACTATAAAATTATCAGCCACAGAGCAAATAATAGGTGTTATTGGATAAATCCGTAGCTGCGGACACTAACCGATCTCCCTAGATCCACCTGGATCTAGAACAAAGCAAGACAGAACATGACACTTTCCTTGGATTTTGACCATTGAATTAACTAGGAGGCAAGAATAAATAACATACCTTATTATCGCTTCCTATGGTCTTTGTTGCTCTCGCTTCGCTCCGGTGTTCTCGTGCATCCAAGACCAAGACAACACAAACCAACCAAAGTGAAGATAGCACAATCTATTCAACAGTCAATCTATGTATATGATCAAGGAATTATACAATAAAGTGAAAATAGCTTTATGGGAAAGGGACATATTACTATATCATATTATGGAAAGTAAAGATTACAACCTGAGCCTTGATGTCGCAAACTTCCTTTCTATGGCCCTTGGCTTTGACACACACACTTGCTCATTTGCATGAAGAAAATCAACTCCTTTGGATAAACTTGCTGGAGTCTCCAAGTTGTTGTAGCTTCAGTCCTTCACACAATTCTTTCACTAATTCTCCAATGAATCTTGCTTAACCTTACTTAACCTTTTCCATGAGAATTCCCTTAATATATAGGAGAGAATGAATTAGTTACTTGGATAAGAATGATCCCAAAATATCAGGGAATCTAGTACTAGGATAACCATTCGAATGCGATCTCATCCTTCTAGAAGCATCGAGAATTCATCTTTTTCCTTGCTTTAGAAAGAGCTCGCACCCTAGCAGTTCAACACAGTGTGAACTTCTCGCACCCTGGCTTAAGGCAGCCTGCGAGAATCATGCATTCTCGCAGGCAAATATACTAGCAGCCTGCGAACAGTCTTCAAAAATGAGTTTTCTGGAAGAGATGAAAATAACTTTTTCTCAGGAGAAAGTTCTTATGAAGAGCCTGAGTACACCATCATTAAAACATCATCATGATGACCAAAATCATGGGTAACAGAATGCCTCCCGAAGTATGAGGTTGGAACCAGTGATAGCCGATAGACTTTGTAAGTTGTATGTGTGTGTCGAGAACCAGGAGCACACCTAATCGGAAACCTGCAAACAACCAAGCATCTGCAAAATATCATATATATCAAATTATGAGGTAGGCATTCCTATACTCAAATCATAGACTGATGACATTATAGACATGGGTCATGGCCACCAATCATACATTGTGGATCCATGCCATCAAAATATAGCATAGCCACCGAAATACACTGTGGATCTATGCGAGAAATTTCAAATCAAGATGACATAGCCACGAGACATACATAGTGGATCTATGTGTCGCAAATTATACATACTCCATCGCAACCTAGATTGCAAAGATGATATCCAGGGTCTTCAATTTCGTTGCCCAAAGTACGAGTCCAACCATGTGATTACACCTGTTGAAGTCGAACATGGTAGAAGCCACTTGATTACCGGTCATTGATGAAAATATTAACAAGTGTGAGGGAAATCACCATTGATGTCAATGACTCCCAAGGTACCATAGTACAATCCATCGAGTGTGAATAAATGAGTTGAAGTCAAACATCCGATGAAATCTTTCGATCAGGGGTCAATAATGTAAACCCACTGTCGAAAGCAAGGAAACCTGCCATTGAGGCATGCAAGCTCCAAGGTACCAAATAATTTCTAAGTCTTGATTCTGGATAATGAGCTGAAGTCGACGGAACAAAACTCGTCATAGGAGGGCCTTGATGTATCCCCCATCAATGACACGAAATGAGTAACAGATTTTGAAGGTGAAACAAAGTATGATGTGAATTGGACTGGACACAGGGAAGGCCGACATGAAGAGAATGGATAACTACAGATGGCCGACTCAATATAGGTTTCAGATGGACTTCTCTTGAACATATGAACGACATGACCAATGATTTGGCAGCATTGACTCAAAGACGACAAAGGGAATGACCTTGTAGCAAATCGAATGAGAGACAAATGGATTTCCCAAACTGGCTTCAAATGTAATGAATAAGGGGTGTCATGTTCAATAGCGACACTCACTGCCAATCAAGACGACGATGAAAACATATCCCTTTCCCAAATTTTCCCCCACCATTTCTAGCGAGTACTTCTTTATTTTTACGCAAGCTTGAGGAGGATAACATATGCTTGTTGATGTAAGCTCATCCTTCAGACGAGTCCCTCAGAGTATGTTTAACGAACCCTAAGAAGGAGTGGTTCGGTCCCATCACGGGTCTGTCAATGTTTGTTTAACGAGTCCAGAGATAGAAAACTCGATCTCAGTTCCTTTTTCGTAAAATAGTCTGGATGAGACTGAAAAAGAGATAAATTATTGCTCACCAGATGCTTACTTTAATTACTTTATCAAGCGTGAAAATAGCAAGGTCGCTCAACGATCTTTTCATGTTTAGAGAGTCTGAAAAGAGCTTAAAGAGGACTCCAGGGGGTTCCTTTTTTGTATAACCTTGTTGAGCCAAAAATTTTTATAAAAGTATGCTCGATCACCTTCTCATGCATTTACGAGCGCAAGAACGGAAAAAAACGATGCTTGAGGTTTTATGTAAAAACCATAAAAACAATAAAAAACACGCGATAACAAAGAAAAACATATCTGTATCCCTGTATTTGATCATCAAAATCATCACACCTGCAAGAGTTACACTCAACATGACATTAGGGATTAGGGTTAATCGATAAATAAACATAAAAAACCAAAATGATATAGTAAAAGTAAATAAAAGGATTAAATACTCTTTTTTACCACATCATTTTTACATTTCCACTATTGAGCTCAAAAAACCCCTCTTTTACCCTCCAAGTTCGACATCAGATTGTAGGAGCTACGAGATACCATTCAGCGATTCGTCTGTGAAAGTTAGGTAGGCTCTTCATCCTTAACACTTTCATGGTTTAAATTTGTCATTTCATTGGTTAAATTTTCATTTTTAGGTTGATTTTCAAAGCCCTACAAGCGCGCTACCATTCTCGCAGGCAGGCTATATGGGGCCTGCGAGAATGATGCATTCTCACAGGTGAGCCTAAAGCCATCTGCGAGGTTATTGCATTGTGCACACAAGGCACTTGCGAGAACCGCAAAGCCCAATTTTTTTTTAAATTTTTACCCAATGAAAAAGATCCAAAGCATGAAAAAAGTTGTTAATCCTCTTATTGTGTTCCTTATGCATATAATTGGTCATCAACATGGTGCTTGAGTGGTGCGAAAGGGAACATGAAGAGGACAATGCAATGGCAGAAAATCATCCACCTACCATAGCTACTTTGAGAGACTATGGGCTCTTGAAGTACTTTCACATCCCGGGCATGAGGGTCCAAGTCAGACTATTAGAGTACCTGGTGCGTATGTGGGACCCTGATCAACAGGTGTTTCATGTGGGGGTTCACACATTGTCCTTAGACATTGAGGACATTTACTTTTTGATTGGTTTGTCACGACAGGGGTACTATGTGAGCCTGGCAGGTAGTACAGGTGGTGGGCTAAAGATGAGTGAGTACTGCAATTTACACAGCGTCCCCGAGGCTGAGAGAAAGAAAGGAAAAGTGGCTATCTGGGGGGTACGAGATTTGACTCTTTGTACTATCATTTTCACTATAGCTCAGATGGCTGGGAGTTCTACTCCTCATATGGCATTACAGAGTTACTTCTAGTATGTTATTGAGTGTACTGAGCCGCGGGTATTCAACTAGGCAGATGTTGTGCTTCGTAGTATAAAAAAGAAATTGACCAAATGTAGGTGAGGAGACCTGAAGCAATTCGGGTACGGATCTTTGCTGGTATCCTTCTTCCTTGAGTGGGTCCGATTACTAAGGCTACAGGTGGAGTGGAATTTACTGGCTCCCAGGGATCCGTGGATGCTGAGATGGTGTCGGCTCATGGCCCGGCATGTAGCAGGACCCATCATCAAATATGATGATACTTTCTTTGACTGGCTTCAACCACAGATGTTGATGGTTGATGACTATGCTTATACTAGGCTGGATTTCCAAGGAGATCCGGATTTGGTATTGCTAGAGGATGCTCAGTGGGGGGACCTTGGTAAGAAGTACACACATTTTTCTTCTCAAATGCTTTTTGTGAATTTTTATCATATTCAAATGTTTTTGTTTTATACATTTATCCAAAGACTAATACAAAATTGTTTGTTGATAACACAGATGTTGGAACTTACAGACCTCTTGGCACTTCTCCCATCCAACGACGAGGAGAGGTAGCGGTAGCACCACAGTTTGCTGAAGATTATCAAGTGGTGAAACAGAATCTAGAGGGCCTGACTGCAGACATTCCAGATATGACTCTGGAAGAGGTTCCATGATGCGATCAATGTCATACTGTAGGGGTATCAGCATCTATGAGTCGATTTCTCCATAGAGTTGCTAGGGCATTCGTGTGTTACTGTGAACGTCATCCATGATGTCACTTTGTAGAAGCTATGAGCTTCAAATTTTGACATTTTGGTCTTCGGACAAACTTTTTGTAAAAAACTCTTTTGCTCGTTATATATACAGACGGCTTCTACCGGTTTACCTTATATTGTGTGAATATTGATGTGTTTGACTTATAAATGATTCAAATGTCTGTCCAATACATAATTAGCCAATGCATCTATTAATGTATTTAAACATCTAGGAATATGTTGATATTCAATGTGATCAAAATAACGTTCCAAGAGGCGAATTCGGAAATACACCCGTAACAAAGTAGGACTTCGAATAGAGTAGATATTACTTAACTATAGTACTACAAGCTGTGAATCAAGTCGTATAACTAAATGACAAATTCCGAGCGAGATAGCATCAACCAATAATTCAATAACAACACTATACTCTGCAATGTTGTTGGTTGCACGACCAAGGCATACACCTCGTAAAGAGACAAGTTTGTTTGTAGGGGCATAAATTGCCTACGCAACAGAAGCAAGGTTCTGAGTACTACGACTAGCACCATCAGCGAAGCAAATATAGGGTAGCGAAGACTCTGACATATGGAAATCAAACACAACGTCACATAAGGGCAGAGACCAGATAACGACCAAAGCAAACTATAGTAACACACTAAAAGTATGAAACATTAAAAATACAAGTACTTGTGCACAGATGATTTATGCATAGTACTTCTTCAAGTACAACCCATTCCTGGGTTCACTCAAAGGAATACCATCATAATCTACCAACTCATATGCTCCTTTTTCCAAAACTCGGCGAACGATATAAGTACCTTGCCACATGGGTTCGAATTTCCCAACTCCTAACATATCTCGATCTTGTTCATAGAGAAGAACAAGATCACCTTTGGAAAAAATGCGAGGCTTGACATGCTTGTTGTATTGGGCCTTGACACGCTTTTTCTGGGCTTCTATTACTAGGGTGGCATCACGTCGAGTTTCGTCTAATCGCATTAGATACAATAGGTGTTCTTCTTCAGTAGAAGTGTTGGGTAGGAGTTCAACAACTAGCTTCAGAGAGGGTATCTCACATTCTATAGGAAGAATGGCTTCCACACCATAGACTAACCGAAAAGGCATAAACCCAGTAGCAGACTTGACAGATGTCTGGTACATCCACAATGTTGAAAACAACATTGTGTGCCAACTTGTCTTATGAATCCCTATCATTCATCGAAGCATAGTTATGAGAATTTTGTTAATTTCTTCGACCTGGCCATTGGCTTGTGGATAATAGGGCGTTGAGTTATCATGGCGAAGATCCAACTTTTCTATAAGTTCAGACATCATGAAATTCCTAAAGTGGCTACCATGATCAGTGACGATAGCTTTGGGAACACCAAAACGAGCTATGATGTGATTAAAAAGAAACAAGGTTGTGATCTTTCTAATGTTATCAAATGTCGGCATTGCCTCAGCCCATTTCGTAAAGTAATCAACTGCTACAATGATGTAACCATGCCCCCCAGCCGAGTGAGGGTGACATGTCATGAAATCAATGCCCCATTTCGCAAAGGGACCAACTGAGACCATAGGATGAAGAGGAGCAGGATGTGACCGAATTTTCTGGTTGTAGGTCTGGCAGGCATGGCATTTCTGAACGACAATAATGCAGTCGTTAAACAAAGAAGGCCAAAAATACCTGGCGTGTAACATCTTCTGGGCGGTAGCATACCCAGACATATGACCACCACAGGCTCTGGAATTGCAGTCATTCAGAGCTTTCTCAGATTCATCGTACGTTAGAAAACGTCGAAAAATAGATTCAATCCCTCGACGGTAAAGAGTATCCCCGAGGATAAGGTATTGACAAGCTTGATAGCGTATGCGATGTTGTTCAGTACTAGACAAAGTAGGTCGGAAAGTCTGGGTTTGGAGATATATAATGATATCCCCATACCAAAGATCATCAGTGCTAATAAGGAAAAAAGATTCATCGGGTAATGAATCAACTGCTACATTTTCCGTGGCAGAGTGGGGAAAATCGCATATCAACTCAACAAAAACTAAAGACTTCTTAGACTTGGCGCGATTGAATTCCAAGTCAAACTCCTGGAGTATCACAATCCATTTGGAGTATTTTTCCCCTAGCAATTGACGTGTCAAAATGTGTTGCATAGGGTTGCAATGAGAAATCACCATAGTCTTGCGTGAGGATATAATGTCGGAAGCATTGGACGGCTTGAACGACAGCCAAGGCCAACTTTTCGACATGTTGATACTTGATTTCAATGGGTGTGAGACTTCGACTCAAATAATAAATAACATGTTATTCGTGCGCCTCATCCTCTTGGAGGAGAACCATGCCGATAGTGTACTCTGAGGCAGCAAGATAAAGGAAATAATCGTGACTGTAATCGGGGGGAAAGAGAAGCAGAGCTCACGTTAGGGATAAATTCAAAGCTTCAAAAGCATTGTTGGAAATGGCATCCCAGACGAATTCTGAATCTTTCTTTAATAGTCGTGTAAAACCACGAGTGATCTCAACATAATTAGGGATAAAACGATGAAGAAAGTTTGCTTTCCCCTGCAAACTTTGCAACTGGCACAGTGTAGAAGGAGGAGGGAGATTAAGGATCTCCTCAAACTTCAAAGGATCCACCCAGATCCCGTGACGTGAAATAATAAAACCTAGAAGACGGCCGGATTCTACACAAAAAATGCACTTATGAGGATTTAAACGTATCCAGTAGAATCGACAACGAATGAAAATAGCCCAAAGGTGGGTTGGGTGATCAACTCTGCGCATAGAATGAGATGGTAAATCGTACAAATAGGGTTGAACGATATGCTTTATATCATGAAAATCATAAGACATAGCGCGTTGAAAAGTTGCGCCCGCATTCTTAAGACCGAAAGGGAGTTTCCGATAGGCAAAAGTACCCCAAGGACAAATAAAAGCAGTCTTATGTTGATCCTAAGGAGCAATGTTAATTTGATTATAGCCAGAGAAACCATCCATGAGGGAGAATATTTCACTTCCGACGCAATCATCGACAATCTGATCGACGAAGGGGGTAGGAAAGTTGTCATTGGGACAAGCTTTGTTAATATCCCTATAATCAACACATACACGAATACTGGCTCCTTTCTTGTCAATCGGGACAGGATTGGAAACCCATTCTGTAAGAGCCACCGGATAAATATAATCGTCTTTCAGAAGTTTCTCAACTTCGAGCTTGATAGCAGTCACTTTATGTGGGTGAACTGGATGAAGGCGTTGTCAGACTGGTTTAGTGCCGGGGTATGTCTTTATCTCATGGACAACAATTGCAGGGTTGATACCTAGCATCTCTTCGTAACTCCAGGTGAAGATGTCACAAAATTCTTTGAAAAGAGGCGTATAGGTGATGATTTCATTGGAAGAACACGAACTGCCAATATGGACATTTTCGACGATTCCAGGTTTAATGGATATGTCAATGGGAATCATGGGCTAGATATTACTGAGGTTCCCTTCGACAAACACATCATGTGCAGACCCAGGAATGGTCGATATGACAACAATGGTCGACGACGTTGAAATTTGTTGGTAGTTTTCAAGAGTGTGTTGTTCCAGAAAGAGAATGGAACGATGATGCCCATTGTCCCAAGGGGTGTCCTCCATGATAGACATGATCATCTCATCAGTGGGAAAAATAACACGAAAAGGATCAGGAGACAACTCATCAAGAGAGGGGGTAGAAGGTGTTGCTGATTGAATGGCCTGATAGGCGGATTCAACCAGACTTAACAACATTGCGTCGTCGAAACGAAGATGATCTCCAGGGTCAGGGACAATCCAAGGGTCGTGAGACGTAGGAAGTTTGTGAGGCATGGTGGAGATCATGTTGATAGAAGCAACTGACGAGCGTGGGACATCGGGTGGTGGAATGGGAAAAGTACCCATTAATGAGGAGTCCTTTAAAAGGCTGACACCGACATTCTCATAACTCAGTGGGGTTTTAGCAATAAACGGTACGTTGCCAGTACAGGTATCAGAATTGAAGAAGGCGAGTTGGTCAACGGTAACAACCTTTCCTTGATGAGGAAAACGTACTACACGAAAAAGTGTTGACACAACGGCGTGCATGGAATAAATCCAGCTACGGCCAAGTAGAAGATTATAATCAAGGGGAGCGTCAAAGACTTCCACTTCGACTTGGACCGTTTTACCTTCTAACGTGATGGGCAACGAAGGAAGAACACTGTAGGGCTTAAAACCGGAGCCATTGAAGGATTTAAGAGTGTTCTGGGATTCATTCAAAGGAGGAGAGACAATGGCTTTCCAGCAAGCAAGAGACATAACACAAGTCGAGGCACCCCTGTCGATAACAGTTCGGCAAATGTTTTTGTCAGAGACAACCACTTGGATTTGAAATGGGAGTTGAGGGGGTAACCTTGGAATGTGCTCTTCCAAATCAAAGAATATTCAATTCGTATCTGTCGGGTCAATTCCACATATAGCTTTCAACAGTGCCTTCCATTGTGCAGGACAAGACTGAAGGACTTCAAGGGCTGACATCGCTGAAGGTACCTGGGCCAGATCTTCAACAATGTTGTAGTTCTGGGCCGCACGAGCATGAGGATTGAAAGTCGATTTCCGTACAACACCCTTTGGGGGGGGGTCGTAGAACTGTTTTGAGGCTCGGTCGTTCGAGATGAAGAGGACCGTTAGTAGGTGGAGTCACAGGAGAGGGTTGAACCAATGAAGGAGGTAAATTATCAACCTTGTCCTTAGATGGAGAATAATCTTTGGCTCGAGTAGTGACTGCAACGTTGTTCTACTTAGAATCAGCAGTACACATCAAAACATATGATGTGGTAGAAGAATATGGTTGGTCATGAATGACCAACTGAGCCTGTTGTTGAGACGGGAAGGGTTGAGACAAGACAGCCGGGGTAGGTGGTTTTGGAGCTCCTTAAAGGAACTTAGTGGCCTCGGCACGTTGTGGACAATCCTTTGTGTAATGATCATCACCATAGATAAGACAAGGGTAACATGGTTTGCACTTATCTTGATCTTCAACAGGAGTGGTTTGCCCTCCTTATTCTTACCTCTCCCCTTTTTAGATTTATTTTTACCGGCTGGGGTAGATTGGACAACATTTACCTCAGAAGTTTTGTCGGTGGGAGTGGCAGGAGACAGAGCATTTGGAACATTAGAAGAAAAAGATTTAGGGTTTGTGCTTGAAATGGAATGTGATTGAGTTTGAGTAGTACCAATCACACCATCAGCTGCATGCGAGGCAGCTGGAGTAGTTGAAGTACTGGAAGCATTAGGATGAGGTAAATCAGGTAGTAGATCATAAAGAGTTCTGGTTTGTGAATAAACGAGATCAAGATATTGAGCACGACTTATAGCTTGTTCTTCCATAACAACGCCACTCATGGCAATGTCCTTAACGATTTCATTCACAAATGATTTTGTAAACCATTTTTCCAGTAACTGATCGAGGAGCTCAAGTTTAATGAGACGGCGTCGCCTTCGCCACTCATGGATATGATCCGATATATGATTGCCTTAAGTCTGTTTGAAGGAATTCAAAATCTCAGTCCCGGTATCATAAGGGATCGGTAACTGGTAATGTGTAAGGAAAACCATAGCTAGGGTATTGAAATCAGAGAAGAAACCTCGTGGCAATTCGATATACCACTTCGCAGTAGAACCGGTAAGGGTTCGTTGAAAAAGATGTAAACGAATAGAGTCATCCATCAACGAGTTGGATGAACACCATAGGTGAAAAGTCATAACGTGATTGTTCGGGTCCTCTCCCAATTTTCCGTCGAATTTAGGAATGTCCGATGGAAGGTTGGTTGGAATAACAGGCCATTGGGGAGAGTGATGAATAGGATCATTTAAAATCCTAGACAAATCCGGCAAATCCAAAGTAGCGAGAAAAGGTAAATGCCGATTCATCTGCGGGTACTGGTGGCTTTGGGGTGGAAGCCTTGTCGGCAAACCAGTAGGACCGTAAGCAGTCTTCCCATAATGGGAAGACCCAGGTAGATTTGGTGGTGGTTGGAGAGGATAGTAGTTCCAGGGATTATAACCTTGGGTGGTTACATGAGTTGAGAATTCGTACCCCAAATAGGATTGGGTATACCTGGATATGGTTGGCCTATAGTAGGGAAAGGCAACTGCTACCCCCCAGTCATTTAAGGGGGATTTTGTATCATTTGATTCCAATACTGGGCCAAAGAGGGAGGTATATTTTGTCCAAAAGGTGGGGTGGGTCCCCCTATCATAGGCAGAGTTCCAACCGGAAGTTGTGTCCCAATCAAAGGTTGTGTAGTAATGGGAATTATGTCTGGTAAGAGGAAGTGGAATCATACCACCCTGTTCACCAACGGGAATCTGCAAGTTTGGTGTAAAGGACGGGATAGTGCCACTAGGATTAGGATTTCCAGTGGAAGATAAGAAAGGTCTTCCAGAAGGAAATTGAGGGAGTGTTGGAATAAAACCGAGAATAGGGTGCCCAGGGAAAAAAGGATCACCTGGAGAACCGGATGGGGTTTGCGGAGGTGTTGGAATAGAAGCATTCAACGCACGATATCTTGGTGGTAGTGTTGGAGTAACATTGGGTGTTCAATGTGTGTTTATAGGAGCAAGACCAGCCGTAGTGAACCCTATTGGGACAATCGTAGTATTCGTAAGATGGGCCATTTTGGCAAGGACAGTAAAGTGATAAGTGGTATTCAACGGTAAAGTCTCTATCTCAAAAAATACCGGAGGGTTGATTTCGGAGACCACAGGCGAACCAGGATCAAAAAGGTCCCTGTGAAAAACACCTGTGGACCAAAAAGGATCTTGGCCTTCTATGCCGGGAAAAGGCCCAACGGGTGATCCAGAAGATGTAAAAACTAAATCTCTGAAAGAATTCAGTCATATAAATGGTCGTTCAGAACCAGGGTGAAGTCGAAAATCCTCCCGAGTATTGGTAATTCGGAAAGGTTCTAGAGAGTCAGTTCATTCCACTTGTGGTGTGGTGACGATTGTGGCTTAACTTGCCGAGGAGAGCCCTCAGGTGTACCTGTAGGCAAGGGTTGAGAACCATCTAGATGCTCTGGAGATAAACCCTGCATTCTACGTGAACGACGTGGGGGAGCTATTGTAAACGAGTAACAAACTTCGCGAAGAAAATCCTATGGTCAACTTCGAGAAACAAATAACGTGCGCTAGTAAATGTTGGTCACTATAATTGCTTATTAACTAAACAATCAAGTGCTACATAAATTGTCAACTTAGGGAATTCTGTTATTTCAAAGGTAAACACACACTATATATGCTCAATCTCAAAAGAAACCTAGAGTTGTAGTAAAAACATATTAATCACACTTTTCCTTGAACAAACTAAAGTTCTAACTTGAATTACATGAAAGTAACTTACCTATTGCAGAGCTCAAAGTTTAAAGAAATGATTAATTGAAGAATCTTGGATTACATTAAAATAACTACAAGATGCTGCAATAGGAAAGACAAACTATTCTGTAACCAGAGAATAGGACCCTAATTCCCAAGCAGGAATCTTCAGCACCTGTTTCCGATCATCACACTTCATGAACTCATTGCTTGACTGAAACAATTGACACACATTGAAGACTAACTAACTCTTAACAGAGAATAGGACCCTAATTCCTAAGCAGGAATCTTCAACACCTGTTTCTGATTAGCACACTTCCATGAATTCATTAAAATAATTGACATGTACTGAAGGCTAACTATCTCTAACAGAGAACAGGTCCCTAATTCCTAAGCAAGAATCTTCAGCACATGTTTCTGATTAGCACACTTCCATGAACTCATTAAAATAATTGACATGTACTGAAGAATAACTATCTCTAACAGAGAACAGGACCCTAATTCCCAAGAAGGAACCTTCAACACCTGTTTCTGATTATCAAGCTTTCATAAATTCACCAAGCAAGGTTGCTAACTAAAATGATTAACAGTTACTCAAGCATGAATCATATGAAAACAATGTAACAACAAGACATAGTTCAGTAAAGTAGTGTTTCAACAAAACAGAGTTCAGTAAAGTAATGTTTCAGCAAAACAGAATCAAAGCATAAACATAAATAATACTATCACACTACAAAGCTAATGGGTGAATCTTGTGAAGAAGGTGGGCCCTCCCTTCTCACAAGATTCCCCTGAAATGAAAGGGACTAGAGAGAAATGTTCAGAACAGTCTTTTATTCATTTGTCAATGTATCATATTACAATCTGGAATGAAATACATCCTTCTCTGTAAAATCCTCCTTAGCTAAAACAAAAGATGATCCTCTCTAATGGTGATTTCCTCTTTTTTAAAGAGGAGAATCCCTTCGATACAATTTGATCAACAAATTATAGTGTATATCTGAGTCCTATTCTTAGTTGGATCGACTTTCTAAACTGGAATAGGATACCCTAGTCTCTCGCAACAGAATGCTATTACAAGTGTTGAGTGAGGTGTTCCTGTGGCAGCTGGAGTAACAGCTTCTTTATTTGTCTTCTTGTTACTTCTGTTGTATGTTGTTTCGGCATCGCAAATCGCAGGCTCTTTCAGCCACGGGATTTGCGTTCTTCACTGTTTCAGTAACTTGGTCTCAGGCATCAGCGATGGTTAATGCCAGCTCAAGGTGCGACTGTTGTGGTCAATGTAACAATTTGTGTTGTTGTTTCAACATCGTAGACCACGAAGGGTGTAACAGCTTCTTTTGTGTGAGTTTCAGCATCGTTGACCATGGACTGTGTAACAACTTCTTCTGTGTGAGTTTCAACATCGTTGACCACAGACTGTGTAACAGCTTCTTCTGTGTGAGTTTCAACATCGTTGACCACGGACTGTGTAACATATTCTTCTTTGTGAGTTGTTGTTTCATCCACGGGGTTGCGTGCTTTAACTGTTTCAGCAATGGGCCTCAATGCTAATCTGCAGTTCGAATTGTTTCAGCACTTATACATTTCTGATCAAGAGTTAAGTACGAAGTAATGTAGAATTATATGCAAAATAGATTAAACATATAGTAAAGAGAAGAGACGTTGTATACCTTTGGAAAGATAGGGTAAAGTGATAATATGAGTTTAAATGTGAGTGAAACAAGAGTGTAATGGTGGAAAAGAGTGTGGGTAAAAAGATACATTGTATGGTCCTAACATTCCCCCCAACTTAAAATGGTGCATGTCCTCAGGCAACTTCACTCTGAGTCAGAATCTGAATACCGACTCTGAGCGTGCAAGTTACTCAAGCAGTAGCTGTGGAAGGTGATGTATGTTGGAGCTCTGAACCCTTGCACGCGTTGTAACCTTTGCCAAGCTATTGTTTCAGCCTTCTTGGGCAGCTTATAATGAATTTGGTATTTCTCTGTTGGCATCCAAAGGATAGGAAAATTAAACTGGTACCCTATCTAACTTTCATCACATTGCTGAACACACTTGATGTAGCTAGGTACCCTGGAGAGTGCTATCTCAAGATTAGTGGGGCTAAAAGGGTTGTGTTCCTGTCTTTTCTCAGTAGACTGTTGCCAAAACATGTTGTTTGCCTGTAGGGCAGCAATCTCTGTTGATTTAATGAAATGTTGACACTCTTGAAATATTGATGTTTGCAATTGATGAATGTGTTTAGTCATCCCAGGTTTCTTTAAAAACTGATAATATTCTATAACAAAGGTGGCCGCATTTTGTGGTTCTGGCCTTATCCAAAGAAGTCGGTTATCCTCATTGTGCTTAACAGCTAGGAATTCGTCCTGCCATATAATCTGATTGTTACGAAATGAGGTGAGTGCTCGAATCTAGATGTCACCGACCAGAGGATTAAGGTTAAGCTGTCTGTTCTCAGGGATGGCCTCATTATGAAAATATGCCTCACAGAGGAGGTGTTGATCCACAGCAGAGGCTTCTACAAAGGTTTTAATAAAATCTGCTGGATTTAATACTACATGGGGTCTGCCTTCTTTGACTGCTTTGATCTGAAACCATGTAAGTCGTTCCATAAGGAACAGAGAGTAATTGCAGGATGGTTTCCTTGCAGCCAATAGCTTTTGTGCCAAGTCAAATATCAGGAGCAATCTTCCTTTTAGCTCTTTATTATGTTTCTTAAGGGCACGAGATTCCTGGCATGTTTTCTCCAAAGCTTCCCAATTTGAGTAGATGTGATTTATCCATATCTGTATGTGTTCCTGCAGGCTTTTGGCCTGTGTAACAGCAGACTCTTTTTTCCATTTCAGTATTATTGCCTGCTCATCCCATGGCTGAGTTTGTGTTTCAGCGTTGCAAGTGGTAGGCTCAGGTAGGGTCTGAGTAGATTGTTCCACAAAAGTGTGGATATTGATTTGGTTGGGAGGGGCATATTCCTCAATAGGCATTATTTGTACGGCTTTGTTAACAAAAGAAGGGGTTTTAGATTTGACATTTGTTGCAGACCAGGGCTCAGTCTTAATTTTGGAAGGTCCTATTGGTTCTTGTGTAACAAAAGGGTGTTCTTCTTTGACTGCAAAAGTTGAAGGTGCAGGGGGAGCTCCTGGCATTGGAATTTGAGTTATTTTGTAGCATGCTTGATAGTAGATGTCCCCACATTGACTGCACATATATTCTTTACACGGGCTCTCTGTTATAGTCCCCTCTGACATGGTTTCTATGCGAGCTAGGGTGTGCAAGTTAAGTTCCTTCTCATATGCTTCCTTTGCCATGGCTAACTCTTGCTTGTAGGCTTCCAGTTCAGATCTTAGGAACTCATTTTCTTGCAAGACAGAGGCCATTGTTGGTTCTGGTTGAGGAATGACTGGTTCTTATGTAGCGGTCACAGCCTCAATAGCTGGTTCTTGTGGAGAAGCTACAGGATCGACAGTTGATTCTTGTGTTTCAGCTTCTTGATGTAAAGAAAGTAATGTTGCAGCTCCTTGGACATCTGATTCTTGTGTCTCAATAACAATATCAGCAGCTGGTTCTTGTGTTTCAGCTGTAGCTGGTTCTTGTGTGACAGCTATAGCTGGTTCTTGTGTTTTAGCCACTGAATGAGTAGTTGGTTCTTGTGTTTCAGCTACTGAATGAGTAGTTGGTTCTTGTGTTTCAGCTACTGAATGAGTAGCTAGTTCTTGTGTTTTAGCTACTGAATTTGAAACAGATGATGTCGCAACATACTAAGCATCTGGTTCTTGTGTTTCATTGCCCGTGAGTGGAATAGGCAAAGATTCCAGCATTTGGGAGGTTAGAGGTGTACGGGGTATTAGTCGGATGGGTTGAGGGTCTAGGACAGTGGCAGTAGTGGCTGCCCTTGTTGAGGCTTTTGTTTGTTTTCTTTGTAAAAATGATGGAAAGAAAGGAATTCACTTTCATTTATGTGGTGGATTTTCCTCAATGATGGGGCAGGGAGAATTGTCTGGTTCGGAATCATCACTAAGAATATGAAGGGCAGGAGGGGATGATTCTGGTAAAATGTGGAGCGGGCTTAGTATGGTAGGGGGGTTAATTGGGTTGATTGGGTATGTAGGCAGACTGTTAGGTACTTCTGGAGAATCTAGAGGGTTTTGTGGTTGTTGTTCCTGAAGATTTTCGGGAATTTCAGCAACTTCTTGGGGATTTATGGGTGGGTTGTTTAGTGGAGGTTTTTGTTGGGAAAAACCCTTTTGGATAAGCAGTTGAACAAGATGGTGGTGGGTGAGTGAAAGGGTGGGATCTTTAGCCTTTTTACAGTAGTGTGACATATTTTTAAGATAACCGAGCAAATAATAAGGAATGTTCACCAGTCTATTATGTCGTAAGTGAGACAACAGGACAAAATCATGCTGGTAGACTACCTGGTATCGGCCTTCATAGATGAGGTAGTGTTTGACGAATTTTGCAACTTCCGGCCATGGAGGCGGCAACGAGCTGAGTCAGATACCCTGGCCTTTAGGTTCAATTTGTTCCCCTAGCAAGAGGAAATTCTGTTGGGCATTCCGAATGATATGTTTGCGGCTGAGCATGCGAATGCCATTGGTAGGGAGACCTGAAACCTGTGCTATATCCTCTTCTATAACTGAAATTCAAACCCCTTGAACAATGGAATGGTCTTCCTGGAGATTTTGAGAAAATTAGAGAACCTGTTATTGATCATACCACTGGAGTCTCTGAAAATAATTGAGCCATCCCGCCTGCAAAAAAATTTGATAGGCTACTGGATAGTGTTCTAACAAGGCTGTTGTGGCGGGTTCGTTCTGTATAACAAAGACTCCCATAGCTACCAGCTCGGTAAAATGTGAGATCGGAAGAG
>CBVK0100413254.1:0-19911 GCA_900067695.1 Picea abies | reverse complement strand
TGAACAATGGAAGTTGGAACCTCGAGTCAGCCACCACAGTGAAAGGAAAAGCAGACGATACCTAGGTCACCACGCAGGAAACCTACCGCAGTTATTGTCTTGCCACACATTCTGGATGGGGTACATATAATAGTGAATCTGTTAGGCCATGTGGAGAAATTGAGGTACTCAAACCATGACGTGATGGACACAGAAAAGTTCCCAGAGTTCGCCAGGCAAGTCTACTTATAGACTGTGGGTATAGGACAATTTGGAAAACCAATTAATCAACCAGTCTAGTGGGAAGCAGGACTCGCTAAAAACAGGATTCTAGGCCTTTTGGAACTACCACACTTTGGGAGGGGCCTAAAAACAGGATTCTAGGCCTTTTGGAACTACCACACTTTGGGAGGGGCCAATTCGCAAACAACTGCATCAAGCAACTAATGGCAGTTATACATGGTAGATATCTCTGGCTGGAACAACTCATGTCAATATACATGTAGCTCATTGCATACATCACAGGACTACCATCACGGGGTGAGGATCTCGCACAGTTCCTTGAGGACAAAATGAAGGAGAAAGAACAGGCCGAGGAGAAGAAGAAGAAATATGGCACCGAAAGGGGGTCGTGCAGGATCATCATTAAGCGTATTAGTGATGTTGTGACAAGAATGGACATAAAAATTATGGCATGCAAATTACTTAGGAAATTCCACAAGGAGGAAGTCTCGGTCAGGGTTGTCGCAGCTGTAGCACAGTTTGCAGAGGGAACCACACTCAGCTAGGCCCCTTATTTGTTGAATATGTTCCTAGATGATTGCAAGGATGTGCAGGATCTAGAGACAGATTTTTATTATTCATGGCTACTCATCCTGATAGCCTTGATCAAAAGGAAGGAGTCGAAGTATTCATTTTTTTCCGCTAGACACAATCCCTGCCACGGAGCACGATACTCATTGTTGGGGTCCACTTCGAACTCCAAGAACAGAAAAGTGAATGCAACTATGTTCGAAGGTTATCTCAACGACATACAGGACAACATCGCCAACACTTGGAGGGTGTCACCAGAAGCAATCACACAGTGTCAGGGCATAGCCAACTTCAAAGCCACTAGACATGCGATGTGGATCCAGGCATAGAAAGATTCTGACAATCAATGGCTACAACTGTGCTATTGCATCAAACAAGCGGACATAGAGATGGCCATTAAGGATTGGGAAGATGACTGGAGGATTCCAGTCCCCATTCGAGAAATACCCACAGAGATAGAGGAGGAGGAGGTAAGATAGGAAAACACACATGGCGAGGACATAACAGTGCCCAAGAAACCAAGGACAGATCAAAACAAGGCATAACAGAAAAAAGGGGGGACATCCAAGGTAGACATCTAGTCAGGGAATAATAACAACACACATGTGCCACAAGTACAGTAGAAACAGGTTGAGATAGCACAGGGAACTACATCAAGTGCTACTCTATAGGAGAAAGGCCAGACTAAGAGGCCAGTCATCCAGAGGGGGGTGCGCACAAGAAGGCGAAGGCACACAGAATGCCCCCAAAATACACAATCATCAAGGATGACGCATACATGGTGGCCCAAATGATCCAGGATCGCACAGTCGAGGATTTCGAGAATGTGGCCCAAATGATCCAGGATCGCACAGTCGAGGATTTCGAGAATGTTGCCTACCAAAGAGACGGAATTGAGGAAGAGATGGCACACATATGATAGCTCCTTGGGCAGCTCGGAGAAGCGCAGGCAACAACATAGGGACGGTCCCATCAACATCACAGATAGGAGGCGAAGCTAGATCAAGTGAGCAGGACATGATCCAGACAACAGCACAGTCGAGCTTGACTTTCACATCACACCCAGCATGTTGCGCATGGACGAAATCGTGGGGCAGACACCCCTAAAGGACTTAACTCAAATACAGTTGGTATTGATGCGCATCCCAACCAAGGCCTTGTACAAACTGCAAGTCGGCATCACATAGGAGGTACAATCTCGTGCACGCACATATGCAACAAAATTGCAGTAGGCAAAGGACAATCGGGATGAGTTGGAATTGGTCCTCGAGTAGGCTAAGATTGAGACCAAAGATGAAAAGGACCATGCGAATAGGCTGGAGCATAAATTGGCCACAGCCTATGAGAAAATCCAAAAGAACATGCAGACGACCAAACTCACAGTGACACAAAAGATTGATCAGATTGTGCAGACAATCGATCAATACCAACAGGAGATCGAAAGATTGATCAGATTGTGCAGACAATCGATCAATACCAACAGGAGATCGAGCACCTTCTGGAGCAACTCACACCTACCACTCCACCAGAGGTGAAGGAGAAAAGGAAGTAGGAGGCAACAACGCAGATAAAGGAGATAGAGTGACAAGTCCACGCAGCGGTCGACTTGCTCGACAAAAGAGCACATCTCAGTACGAAGCTGGAAGAGGATCAGCAGGTCCAACAGTGGGACCAGGAAGGAGAAAGGATAAGCACATCTATCCAGGACCTCAATCAGAGGCAGAAGACAATGCCAATCACTAAGCCCGAGATATGAAGAAACTGCAGGAAGAACTCATAACTGCTCAAACATAGAAAAAGGAGCGCCAGTCCCAAATGGAACCACTCTAGGAGCAAGCAGCAGAGGTCATTGCATAGGCGGAGGAAGCCAAAACGAATATGGCACAAACCTAGGCAGAGTGTGCAAGGATGGTCAACGATGAGATTGCAGTGCAGGTATTGGTCGCACTCAAGGAGAAAATCGCGCAGGCCCAAACGCAAGCAACAGAGCTCACGGAGAAGTTCCAAGTGATCGCAAGAGAGATCGACGAAGCACACCAGGGTTAGGTGGCTCAGGACGAGCCACATGTCAGTGTTGGGGGCTTGTTGGAAGCAGGTCGAATCAGAAAGAAAGGTTATTTTGGGAAGAAAGGCATGCAAGAGGAAAGCGACAACTGGAAGGAAAAGAAGTACGCACGCATGCATGGAAGACCTAACGAAGCTAGGGTTAGGGTTTTTGTAATACATTGTAATGGATGATGAGCCTAAAACACATATAAATAGATACCTAGAAGGTCTAGGTAAAGGGCACGGATTATGGAGTGTTACTAGCGTGAGAAGGAGTAAATGGTCTGTAACACGATTGTAATCCGATCCAATCTTGTAAGTTGTTGAGTTGTAGAGGGTTAGAAGGGTATATCTTGAGGGTTAGATCATAGGCCGAGGACCCTGATGTGACCTAGTCCGCCTCATAATAGATATCGACCCAATTGAGGACGAGTTGTAAAGCGTGCAACACTGTAGTTTTGGAACTGTGATAATAAAAGAGCTTGAGAGCCAAATCTTTGTGGACATAGCCCGAGAGGGGGTGAACCACAGTAACACGGTGTTGTGGAATTGAATGAATGTTCCTTTGTGTCTGATTAATTGATGTACGTTGAATGAATGAAGTGATTAAGTAGACCTGGTATTTTACATGCATACGTAGAATAAATGTTATAACATGATGTTAATTAGACTAGATAAAGGTTGCGACGTACAAGCACATATCTCGCTAAGTCCCAGGTTGCAAACACTTGAGTATTGCAGCCACCCATAAAAGTTATCTCATGTGAGACTGTGCAGTGCACTCTGTGTATTGCACTGCCTTCTGGGTAACTAGAGGGGCCAATAGTCTTAAGGGATTTTGTTGGGAAGCCTCTTGGGTATGAACTGGGGTCAATCTGTAGTCGTAAATGGATAAAGAGAAAGGGGAAAACCAAACAATCAACAAATGGTTATGTTGTCAGCTGATTGGAAGGCAATGGGATTGAGCACATGAGATATGTGGAAGGCGTGTCAAAAGAATACCGGATCAGACGACAAAAAGGTGAGAGAATGTGCCGCTAATGTTAAATAGACTAGATAAAGGTTGCGACATACAAGTACAGATCTCGCTCAGTCCCATGTTGCAAACACCTGAGTATTGCAACCACCCATAAAAGCTATCTCGAGTGAGACCGCACAGTACATTTTGTGTATTGCGTTGCCTTATGGGTAACCAAAGGGGCCGATAGTCTTAAGGGATTTTGTTGGGAAGCTTCTTGGTAATGAATCGGGGTCAAACTGTAGTCGCAAATGGCTAAAGAGGAAGATTATATAACCAATAAATGAAGATAGAAAACCAACAAAGCTTCATAAGACAATTGATCACTAAACTCTTGTTTCTTCCCGATGTTTTGATGTTTATTTAGAATATACTTTGTGGTTTCCTAAATTATTTGCAAAAGTCAGTAATTTGACTTCGGTAGCAGGCATCTTTCAAATCTTGTAGCATTACTAGAATTCTTATAGTGGCATGTTTCTAGAAGTAGCTTTGCCATGACATTTGCAGACAAATGAAGATGAATCTTGCAAATTGAAGACATGGGTTTTTTGCAGAATGCCCCAAATTGTATATATATAGGCAAATTTCCAAATCAAGAAACTGTTTGGGAGATATGGGTGGATCTTCAAGATGGATTTTCCCATAAATCTTGTAGCACATCAATATTAGGGTGGTTGCGCCTATTACACACTCACATATGAACTTTTTCCTAAGTTTGTTAGTCACTGTGAGGGTCTCATATTTTTTATGGATTTTCCTAAAAATAGGGTGCTTCCTAAAAAGTAGGGCTCTTCCTAAAAAACAAGGGTGCTTATCCTCTTTAGTTGTGACTCAGTTATACTAGTGGAGGAAAACTCATCCATGTAGTTCATGTTAGTTTTCTCACCAGGAGGGCACATATCTCATGCATGCATGCTCTCACCTCCACATGTGTGACTCAGTTAATTAATGATTGCATCGATGTTGACTTAGACTAGGTGGCAGATAACTCTGGTTTCTTCTAGTGAGTGTTCAGGTCACTCTTGATCACTACTATGGCGCTTTAGACCACTCCAGATTTTATCTATAGTGCATTCACTTAGCCATGCAACTATTTATGGCACACTCACTTAGCCATTGGGCTATATATTGGGTGTATTATTCATCCTACTAGTAATGTAATGTAATACAATTCATTCATCTGTTTTATCTCATTCTTGTTTCTCTCTCTCTGTTTCTTTTGCAAGATTTGTGTGAATTTGTCTAGCTAGTTTCTCTATGTAGGTTTCAGAATTTCACCCAAACTTCACATGAACGAGATTGTCTTTATGATAATCCCTTAGGAACCCACCCTTTGGATGAATTTTTCTCCTTTCAAGAAAGTGAGCAGATGCACAAAGTTTTGAATGATAGATTCAATCAATATTGTTTTTATTTCAAATAGAGCCTCGATACTTTTGAAGACATGGAGAATGTTAAGCCAATTTTTTTCATGTTTAAGATTTCCTTGGTGGAAGATCTAGTTTTCTATGACTCTATCGTGACCCAAAAGCTTACTCCTTTTGACCTAAGTTTTTCTATGGTTTATGATGATTGTCATGAGTCTCATATTGAAGAAAGTAATTTCTCTGACCATGTCATTAAAGATGAGATTGATAGTCATGCTATTTGGTTACCATATACCCAAGGGAATAGTGAGGCTCTATTTGAGGTTAGCAACAATTTTCCTAATCTTTTGCAAATAGTTTGTTGTTTATTTTGAGAAGTGGGAAGAAAATCAAATTTCCAAACCCACCCTTTATTATTGAATTTGATATTTTTGGCTCAATCATCTTAAGACTTCTAGGGCGACAATGATCTTTCTTTTATGTTGGCTTATTAATATGTTTCCTACCCTAGATACATGTTTGAGTTTAATTGCATGTATAATTTTTCATTTTGTTCATGTTATAGTTCATCGCATGGATACGATTCGAATTTATTTTGCATGTATAAAGAAAGATACCTTTTGACATTGTAAATGGTACACGCCGTGAAAAACAAGCCTTTTCCTTGTCTTGTACATGGTAAAAAGTAAAAAAATTATAAAACTCAAAACCTAAAACATTTTGGTTTTTCTTGCATTTTGAGTGCACTTTCATTTCTATTTAGGTCTTTTCCTGGGGCTTTTTCCCATTTGTGTTTTCTTTAAGCTATTTGTTTCCTATTTACGCATATCCATACATCTTTTGTTTTCTTAAGTTAGTTTGTATGCATTGCATTCATTACATGGTTGCTGAAGAATAATTATGTGCAACTGATAAGACCTCGAACAACTTTGCCTTTATGTACTTATATAGGTCTTATAGTTATCTCTAATGTGGATTGTTAATTTGTGACGTGACACATTTGTATCATGAACTGAAGGTTGGGGTACTTGAGGGGTTTTCAATGTTCATTCTAGGAAAATTGGATGCTTGACAACACTATATAGGTTTCCTAGTTCTTCTTTGCTTTGCGCATTGCATAAATTTATCTTAGCTATGCTCATCTCCTACTTTTTTAGGGATGATTATGAGTTCTTGTACTTGTTTCACTATCACGATTAAATTTGTCTAAGCTTTATTGTTCAAATCTACCCAACAACCAGCCCAATTTTATACTGTAAAACTAGAGATTCAATGGTCTACATGTTTCTAGAAACAACATGCTTGTTTGGTGGCCAATTGTTGAGCTCAAAAAGTTATGTTCAACATACATATGATAGTGAGGCACAACTATACAAACTTTCCAAGATGACTCTGGATCCCTAAGATGTTTTAATGTCATATTGGTTTACAAACATTTAGCCCAAATCACCCATTAGGCACCACACGGTAACCTCCTAGTGTGCATGAATATTAAGATGATGGATTTACTACAATCTATTAATGCATGGTTTTCCCGAAGAACTTGTGATACATAGGACTTCATAACGAGATTCATATTGTTATTGTTGATTGCTATTTCATATATCATGCATGTTCATACGATTGATGGTTTATTATGTTTCATGAATGATGTAAATGGTTGGTTTATAGAGGTGAAGTACATGTTTTATATCAATTCGTTTATGATGATGATATATGGCCATGATACTTATGATCACATTGCAATGGTGGATGTTTATAACTGTATTTGTATGCTCCCACATGTTAGTTAGAGTTGTGTCTGGTCACCTGCAAATAGATTGGCATGGTAGCAAGTCTACAAAATGGTTCCAATCCCTAGGGCCTACTCTCACATAAATGTATGGTATGGAACCCACAGGTAAAGAAACTCATTGTAATTCAATCATAAGGGCTACACTACACACAAAGGATCACCATCCAAAGTTATATCAGTGGATACATTGCAAGGTTATAAACATTGGGAAGAGCCAAATTGATGGCAAACATTACGATGGAAATACATAAATAAAGACGGTTTCAAAATGTCAAATTAGGGAATGAATTATCATGTTCCCATATATCCAATGGAGGAGGTGTAAAGGGAAAAAACCCTTGTATCTCAAGCTTGCCTCCATTCCTCATTTTATGGTTTGACCTACCCTTATGCATTATGCAGTATGAGAGGGCCTCCATTCCTCATTTTATGGTTTGACCTACCCTTATGCATTATGCAATATGAGAGGCCTATTTGATGCCATTTTACTAAGTAACATTCAACCCTTCTTTGTATAAAGTGATCCTAGTTTTGTTAGTCCAAGCACATGCAATTGTGGTAGAGGGGAATGTGAAATTCAAGTCATATGCTCAAGCTTGGCCTTGTAGTTTTAAAAGTTTAAAAGGAGCCAAGTTTCAGCACTTGATTTGGGTTTGCATTTAGATGTGTTAATTGTGTTTGAGAGCACGATTGGTTGGAATACGTTTGTGGGTGAAAGCAAAAAATATGGACGATGAAGGTTGCCATGGACAAAGTTCAACCATCAACTTCAAAGAACAATGGAAAAGAGGTAACCCTCAACTCATGTGAACATTCTTAAGTTTCCTTCATTTCTGTATGTGTTGCTTGAGTGATGGTGGTTTTGGTTTTCATGAGCAAGCATGCAAACATTGTTAAATCTCCCATTGATTTCACCCAATTCATATTTTCTCTTGCATATAAATGTGTGTTCGTTTCTTTCTTTTTCCAACCCTTATTTAGATTGGGTGGCCACGAGTTTCGATTTGAGTGTTCTCATTCTTGGACCCATTATTTCGTTTTCCTCCATCATTGATGTTGTGCGATAGATTGTGGTCAAAACTTCCCCATTTTATCTCTTATGGAAATGGCTAAAGAACAATCCAAAACACTGACCTTTTGACGACCTTCCTTTGGTGAGCCTACCTTGGCACCAAATCGAATTAGTTGGGATCATTTCTAGCCTTAGAAAAATGAAATTTTGAGTAGATTATCACTGTGAATAGAGATTTTACCCAACTATTATATAACATAATATGGCTAGCTACAAGTTTATCCTAACATACTTTTCCCTTCGGGGCTTGAAGTGTAGGCCGTGATGGAGTTTGTTGCCATCTTGTGACCACATGCCATGTAAAATGAAGTTATTTTCCTATAGGGTTGGGTTGTAGATAGCCTAATTGTGAAATGCGAGTATAGTTGTTGCTAAGTTATTAATGTATCTTTCTATACATGCTTCATTTGGAAGAGTTATAAGTAATTAAGGCATCCCTTATTAACTTTTTGTTGCCTATTCAACATATGATGCATGCAAGATGGTTTGAGGTTGAAGAGTAACTTTTTATTATGATATTGTAGCCTTGGTAAAGCTTCCCCATATGCTAAATATGAAGGTTGGCAACATGTGTTAAAGTTGGAATGTGAATGTTACCTGTAGCATGCATACATCCTAATTATTTTCTTTTTGTAAACTCATACAAGCCATTATGAAGAGTATTATCTGTACTATCTTCTAAAGCGTGAAATTTTGTGCATTTGAGTATTTAAAGGTTGAACTTGTAAATAACATGACATCAAGAGTTGATAATTATTGCTTCCCCGCAAATTTGGACCAAACTATATTTTACTTTATATTGCTTATTAAGCCTAGCAACTCATGAAATTCCTTGATCACTTGATCTCTTGCATGTGTGTATGTTTGAAGGTTGAAATTATGGTTTGTTTCGTTACTTGATTTCATTGTTTGAATGTTGATGTCATCCTTTCCATGGTATTTTGGTCTTACCAACCATTGAAGAACACCCTACAATTAAGTCATTGGATGAGCTTCAAGAATGGATGCCAATCCAAATTGATGATGGGACTGTGATTCAAATTAGTAAAGTCATGTGTGAGGAAATTTATCATAAGTGGTTCCTATCATGTGAAGTACTATAGTTGATGCATGAATTTTTTTGATAGATTTTGCCTGATACATTAGCAATAATATTTATTTTGAGCAATCATGTGATACCATGAATGGATTCTATATATATATATATATATATTATCAAGACTATGCTTTTGTTATGGGGTTGATGTAGTCAGTCATATGACAATGGATAGTCGTCGACACTCAAATTTCTATAAAGAAGAGGAGGATAACCCATCTCAAGAGGGGGAGAAGAGAGAGAAGGTATAGCTTTGTTCTATTACTGTATCATATCTAAGTTCATTATTGGTGCTTCAATAACCTAATAGTGCTAGCAATGACATGTGAGCTATGATCTAAGGTTTGACATTAGGGTGAGAGTAGAGTTGCTTTCCGTTGGAGGTAAATTCCATTTATTTGATTCATGAACGCATTTATTTGCAAATGTCTATATGACTAACATTGCCATGATTGCATATACCCTTTAAACAATATGAGTGCAAGGTTAGTAAAGGTTTTATGTTGTTCAAGGCTTCATCTTGCTTAGCTTTAAATTGGCATGATTAATTTTTTTAGATTACAAAGCCCAAGGGAAACTCCCAAGTACTTCCCCTCATTTTGAGTATGGTACTCAAGGTAAACCCTAGAATCTTTAGGGCACATGATTGAACAACAACAGGGCTCAAAGCCATTACAACAATATACTCATTATGAACTCAACATGCCACTTGTGGGACTTGAACCTAGGTGGGGAGGATAAAAATCATTCCTCCCAACCCCCTGAGCTAAACCCAATTGGCAAGCGTGAACAACACATTATCTCATAAATAGTTTGCTTACTTGAAGTCATGCTATTTTTTGGGACTATTTGTGTTACTAATGGATGTATAGAAAACTTCATTTATGAATAAATATTTTCTTGGGCATACCTACACTCATTTGTCTCTATGTATTTTATTTGCTTCATAACTTTTCTTGTTTCAGTTTGCAAGCACTTTTAACTTATATTGTTTATTTAAAATACCGTACATATGCATGTTCTATTTAACTTTTTTTATCAGTTGTCTTCCAATCACAACTTGCTCATGTTAATGGCCAATAGTATAATTTTAATTATTTCATATTTTAACTCAGTATATGCCTTCGCTTAACACTTATTTCATTATTTTTGAAATATGATTTGCGCATGTCTGGTACTGCCTTAACTTAGAATATCAATGTCATGGCTATTGTTTTAACTAATTGCTAGCTGATGTCAATTCACGTTCATAATTATTAGTTAATTTATGCATTAGAATGCAATTTTCCTACTTAATAAGGACTAGTCTCATGCTTTGATTAAGCACTAATTATCAACACTAGGCACATTTTAAAATTTACTTTAACGCAACCAAAGGATTAATATCCTTAAGGAGAAAGACTCCACTAACTTTTTTAACTAATAAAGCTAATCTCCTAGTTATCGGCCTTATGGATTTAAGTATTTTCTGAGTTTCCATCCCCACTTTTTCCCCTTTAGAGCCCTACAAGGGTGTTATTGAGTGTTGTGCTCGAATTCAATTTTGGGCATCAATAGATTCTATGTCAACACACTTGGTGGGATGGACATAGTCTTAGGTACAAAATGGTTGTGTTACTAGTTACACACACTGACAATATGCATAAATAATTCATGAAGTTCACATGACAAGGGAAAATGTGCAAATTGGATCGTGAACCTACAATCCTCAAAATAACCTCCCTAGATCCAAATTAATGCTAAGTTAATGGCTTAAGAAATAATAATTACACATATACCAACATTGAGGGTTTCAACATAAAAGACCATGTGCAACAACCCCAAACGGTTGTGTACATCTTAGATGGGAGCCCAGAGAAAGGATAAGACAAAAGAAATCAACTCTTCAACAACTTTGAATCCAATGGACGAATTCACCAATTCTAGACATCTTATAAGGACACATGGTAATTTATCTACCATGACCTCTTCAAGCTTTGCCTCGAGGATAATGCATCTTGAAGGGGGACACATTTGTATGAATATAACATTTTTTGCTCATGCTAGGTAGGTAGGCCACAACAACAATTATTCATAAATGTATGTTCTACCACACATAGGTCGATTAGCATGTGCCAAAATGAATTTGTATCTATAAACACATGTTGTACTCTTTCACATTCATTCATGATTCATCTATTACTTTATTATTTGAATATTTCATTTGAAATATCTTTTGCACTAGGTAACTAAGGAGATGATGTCTCGAGGCCCTCAGGTTGTAGACATAGAGTACCGAGAGATACGAGATCGGTCTCGGCATTCCTGCTGAACCGCTCTTCCGATCTCACGACCTGCAGTTTCCACTTGCATAGACATAGACCCACTTCACCACCACAACTCCAGGTTCATCACGATGGTATCCACCACATCAGTTGGCCTCCAAAATACATTGGGTCTTGCTCCATGAGGTACAATCCAGGTATTATGGTGAGATTCATTTCAATATTTGAGGCATTTGAGAGTTTTGCATCTATTACTGCTTTTGATTATGTAACGTTTGCTTGGACATTATGCTCTTTGCCTTGTTTCACTTTGGTGGTTGACATTGCGCCCTAGTAAGTGGGTCACCCTTAGGTATAATTTTGCTACTAGGAGGTCCTCTTGACGATTCATCGTGCCATTCCTGACCTTAGTTGTCACTTTTCACACTTCATCCCCTCATCTCCTTATGTTTTGGTATTTTTCAGGCGTACTGACCCAAGAAGGGGTTGTCCCTCGTTTCATGGGAAGAAGGGGCTGAAGGCCAAGAGGCTTGTAGCTGGAAAAATATAAAATCCAATCATTTACCTTCTAGATGATCTCCCAGGGATTTCGAGGACAATGAAGTGTCTCTCATAAGAAACTGATGGGACCCGTAAAAAAATAACTAATAACAAAATTCCAACCAGGGTGGAACATGTGTGGGCATTGTTTTTATTGCTTAGGTAGAAGCCCCACACATGTTTTCAACCTGGGGAAGCATGATGTGACAAGGGTAGAGTCAAGGTGGGCACAATTTTTATTGCTTAGGTAGAATCCCCACATTGGCTTCAACTTGGAAACATCCTAACAGAATAAAAGGCAATAAATGGGCTTGGAAAAAGGTTGCATTGAAAATGAAGATACAACACACCCTCTATAAAGGCACCCATAAGTGAGACACTACAACCCCTTGTATGTCATGAACCACATGCCCAAAAGTCTTCCTCCCATCCATGACAACTCATCCACATAACTTAGAAGGAGGTCCCCTCGTGAAACACCCCTAAACTTGAGGTATGATTCACCCAATAGGTCGTTTTGTCAACCCACCCATACCTAAACTTGGCAAATTGCATAAGATCTTTGAGCATTGGTTTATTTTGATGAGGTGGTTTGTATGTACATGCTTATATGGCTCTTTTATTGATTTGATTTACTCATCATGATGCATTTGACCCGAGATCCTTGGAGGGCGTATCCATTTTTCTTTCTAGGACCTAGTTGGTGGACAGTTTTGGAAGAACAAGCCTAGCTTGGGCTTCCATGGGGCTTGAATTCCATAGGTTGGATACCGGGGCCCACATGTCAGATGATGAAGACATGCCTTTGGAGGCCTAGAAGACATCATGGATGATCTCACCTAGTCCTTACCACCCAAAAGACTTGCCCAAGGAGGCCAAAACGTCACCTTTGAGGGCTTGACATCACATTAAGGCTAGGGTTTGGTGGTGATTGAGGACACTTGGCACGTTTTGGAGGAAAGAACCCTTGGATCATGGAAGAAATGCATTGATTGAAGACCATTAGCCTTTGGAGGCCTAGCATTCCCTTCTCCAACTCAACGACTTGACCAAAAGTGCCAAGCGTTGCCCAAGAAGGGGGTGACGTCATGTTTATAAGGTTTCTTTTATGTGCAAAGTATGAATTAAATAATATTATTTTTGTAAAGGGGAAAGATAAGGGTTGTTGACCGCTTATCTTGTGTTTTACCCTAAGTTTTGTGGACAAACTATGTTTAGAGGATTTGTATAAATAGAGATCATCTCTATTTCATTTGGCATCATAGCTCTCCCATTGTGAGAAGACTAGTGGCTAAAATTTGGGCCCTCTTGGGCATTTTTGGTATCTATCTCTCTCTTGCAAATGAATGTTGGTGATATATCTTAGTGAATGTTTGATCTAGGGTGGTGCACACCTCTTGGAGGCTTCTTTACTTACTCTTGAATGGTAAATGCTTGGTGAACTAGGGTTTGATCTCTCTCTTTCTTGGAATTGGTAAGGAAAAAAATGCATATGTTAGTTATTTCTTGCTTGTTCTTGGTTATTGTTGGTTGAAACCCTAGGAGGAGTATGTTGCATACACCCTCCATTAAGCTTCATCTCATTTGCTAAGTTTATAATTCATTTTTGGATAAAGGTTGCTCGAAGGAATACAAGTGTGTATACCCTCCTAGATTTACCCTAGTTTGATTGGCATACCCTAGGGATTAAGAGGATTTACAACCCTAGGGATCTTGTTGATCTAACTTATGTTTTAAAGACTCCATTCACCCTATTATAAAGGCACTAATATGAAATTTTGCATTGGAGATTTAAAATTTGTTTGCATTGGTAAACATGTTTTAGTGAGATATCAATCTTGTTTAAGTTGGAATCTTTTGTGGATGCCTTGAGGTTGCTAAACCCTATAGGGAGTCTTAGTTATCTTGGTCTTCACAGATATGTTACAACATTTAATATACAACCATTAGGGATGAAAAAACCCTAAAAAATATCACTTAATAAATCACAAACCATACGTCAGAAATTGGTAGCAGTTCCCCCCTATAATCTATCAATCTTAGCGCACCTTTTGGTTGGATTTTTGACAAGTTTTGGTGGTTGATTTCCTTACTGTAACAACTTGTATGCTATAGCCATAAGGCCGATAATTATCTTTGTAGTACTTGTTTATGATCGCCTTATCTTATTGCTAAAGTTTCATGCATCAATACTTGTCAAGTTAAACTAGTCATTTCTAGCTTGTCTCTTGTATCCTTAACTAGACTTTTAGCAACTTTATTTGCAGCTCTTATTATCCTTTTGTTGTTAATATATATCATTGTTTATTGCTGCAAATAGGGACAATAAGATTAACTTGCTTGTCCAACACATTATTGGGCTTCTACCTTTGTTTTCCTTGTGTCTCGAGCAGGTACAATCACTTCTAAGCAGGTGTTATATATTGTGGTACATCTTCCACCACCCACGAGACTCTTTTCAAGCCCCTTTTACCTTCCATCATTGACATATAGGGGGACACTTCATCATATCTTCATTTTCCATTTCATTTCCCCTAGGTTCACCCAGGATTCCCCACTTTGAGGTTAATACTTCATCTCTAAAGTGACAGGAATACCTATATGAGGTGACAATGGGTAGGTGTCCTCTTAGTTGTCGCCATATTGTGGTTTGGGTCAGGATTTTCCCAACCTATAACTTGTGCGATAACATTTCAGCGTCGTTGTCGAGGAGGATTTTGAATTCTCTTCCAAACCTAATGACACTTTGGCAAGTTATCCCAAAGCCTTTACCCCTAGCTTGCCTTGCAACTCCACTGGGAGGACGTTCCCCTTCCACCCTTGATAAGCTTGTCTTAAAACTCATCTCGAATATCCATTATGGGACACACCTAGAAAAAGTAGTACCCAACTCCCAAGCATCATAAACCTTCACCCAAACGATCTAGTCCTCCGTCATCTTCCACTTCTCACAATTGTCCATCTACCTCTCTTAGCTCTCCATTTTCACCTACTGCCTCTACACCTCCACTCTTATTCGTGCCCAGTTCACCAAGTGCTACATGGAGCCCGTGGGTTAAATATGCATACAAACCTTTAGACATGACACAGATCCTTGTATATCCTCACAAACTCCCAAGGTATTTCAAGGAGTGGCTCCCCAGCTTTTCAGGAAATGATCTCGTTACAACCGAAGATCACTTAGATACCTTCCTCTGCACCCTTGAACCCTACGAACAACATGAATATGTATGGATGAGACTCTTCTCCTACACTCTTTTCGGTAAGGCTAAGGAATGGTATGATATTATTCTTCCAGGAACAATCATGAATTCAGATCTCTTTCAAGGATTTTTTTCCAAAAGATTCAGAAAAGACAAAGATTACGAGTCCCTTTATGATCAACTCTATAACTACATAAGAAATTCAGGAGAGAGTATAAGGGATTCAATGATAGGTTCAATACCCTCGTAAGGAGTTTTACTCAAGAGTTCAAACCTTCCCAAAGTACCATCCTCAAGTCTTACATGTCAACCATGAAAGACCCTTGCAGAGTTCTAATTGGAAAGGGGTGTCGTACAACTTTACTTGAAGCCCAAGAAAGGGCGTGTGAGATAGAATAGAACATAACCTCGTCTCTTAGCCAAGAGGGGGACTGTCTCAAAGAAATCATTCAGATTAATCAAGTTGATGACTTTGTCATACCCGACCCTCCCTGCAATATCAGTACATACCTGCAAAGCGAACGAGAGGAGGCCGCTAAAAAATTTGTTGGTTAAGTGATGAGTCTTTTGGGTAAAGAAAAGGAACCAATATCCAAAAATATACCTCCCCAAACAAATGAGGTTTTGAAGGTTGAAAGGAAACAAGCAACAAGGCAAGTCGAAGAATTTTTTTGCAACATATTCAACAAGTTCTGACAAAGCCACACAGAGAGAACAAAATTGGTATTATCAAAAGTGAGGAGAAAACTCTTTCCCAAGACAAGGCTAGAAGGGAAGATTTTGTAAATCACGTCAACATAACCTGTAAGGTTCTTGATGAGGGGATTGACATCACTTTCATTTTGGCAAACTTCCTCTTCCTTGACGAAGAAAAAAAGGAAGGATCTTGGGGCTTAGACTTTGATGGTGCACACTCAAGCTCAGGTTTGGGCGCAAGAATAGTCGTAATATCACCGGACAATGAGACTACCCTCTTCTCATACATGCTTCAGTTTAACTGCACACTACAAGGAAAATACCCTCTAGCGGAGGCGAGCAGGTGGAGGTTTTAGCAAATGTTTTTATAAGTATATAACACACCGGTGCATTTTATACAACAGGCGCATCGGTACCCTCAAAACTAGCGCACTGTAGCAAGGTTATTTCAAATAATAAAAAAATAGTATCTAATGCACTACGGAAATAATGACGCACCGTAATAGGGTTCTTTAAAAAATCTCTGGTGCACAACGTAACACTGGAAGCACCAGTGCGCTATTAGTAGAGCGCATCGTTATATGGTTAAACAAAAAACATTTGCGCACCAATGTAGGATTGTGTCAAAAAATATATTCTAGTGCATTCCATTATATCATGTGCACCGGAGCGCACCAGTGGTCCAATATGGAGCATCATGTTAGGGTTAATTTACAAATTTACGTGGTGCTCTATGTAAAATCGGCCGCACCAGGGCATCTATTATTATATCGCACTGTGTCATGCTTAAACAAAAAATTTCGCACCATTGTATTTTTTCAAAAAATGTACGGTGGTGCGCTATGTAGTAGTAAATGTCCCAGGGTGCACACATGCCAAAAAACATGCGCACCATGCTAGGAATGTTTTTTTTTTAAATATAATCAGTGTGCTCATTAAACATGTATGCCCCGGTGGGGTTGTTCATCAGGTGCACTGAACAGGGTTTTAAAAAAAATTTACCGATGGTAAAAAACATTTTTACCATTTCTAGTGTTGTAGAGCTCAAAAGCACCAATGCAACCTTTGCCTATCTGAAGTACCCTTCCATCGGTGCTTTCATTGTTTTCCTTCCTTTCGTCTGTTGCTCGGTGCGTGAATTTCAAATTTTTCCAAACAATGGGAAAATTTAGTTTTTTTTAGTACGTCGCAACCATGCCTCCCCGACGACAAAATGTCTACATAACGTCCTTGTTTCTTCATAACTTAAGTTTTCACTGTATTAAAATTTAAAATTGAGTCACTCAGCTCGCATCGCGTACGGTGCGACCTATAAATTTACAGGGCGCACCACGTACCTTGTTACCTTTCTCGGCAGTGCGTTGGTAAACATAAACGCACTGACACGTCCATTTCATTGCGCACCAAAGAAAATGATATAACAGGCAGGGCGATGCGCCAAAGTATAGATAACACACCAAGTCATTAAAGTACATGGCGCACCATCCTTATCAGATATATGTTTAAGCAGTGCGTTGGTAAACATGCACACTTGGGCGTTCATGTTTACCAAACGCACCACTGGAAAATCTAACATTGTGTTGTAGTGCACCACATAAATTTTTGGGTGGCACCGTAAGTGATGCGATAGTAACGAATGAATGCATCACAAAAAGTTTTGTACTCAAAAATTTGGGAAAGTTTATGTGTCGGTGCATCAACGTTCGTTACACACATCAGTGTGTGTAGTGAACGTATACACATCGCTTTTTTACTAATTTCTAAATAATTGTTTATGTGTGTTAAAATTTTAATTTGTTTTTTGTTTTAAGCGGTGCGTAGTATAAATGTAACGCACTGGGGCATATGTGTTGTAGTGTAGCACCTTGGTGCGGTATTGTTTTCCAACATACCGCATAACATAGTAGAGCATATTTTGTCTGGTGTGTTACTTTACATCGACGCACCATGAACAGTGCTCACAATATATATATTCGGTGCGTTACTTTACACTGACGCACCATGAACGGTGCTGACAATATATACACACACACACACACACACGCATATGCACCATCGTCGGTGCATGACTGTTTTTTGGGTGCATCGATTATGCAATTAACTTATTTTTTGAAGGAAGTTATTTTTCCGTATTTATAGATAAATTTACCATTCAGTAGATTATTTTATGTTTTATGTATGAGTGAGGCTGATGTATTTCATATGTTAATCATGCAGAGACGTGGGCTGAGAGAGCAGCAGCAACAGAGGGTGGATACAATGTTGTACAGGAATGAGAGGCGAGGGAGAGGGAGAGGGATTTATACCCTCACCCTATTACTACATCGACTCATGTTCTCTTGAAGGATGTAGGCCTCCTTAAGTACTATAAGAAAGCTATATCCCTTAAGGGGCACTCTGTGTTGTTGGCGCATCTGATCCGTTGATGGGATGTCCATCGATAGGCTTTCCATGTGGGTTCGGATCAGTGGTACCATCCCACTAAGGATGATATTTACTTTATCACTGGGCTATCCATGAGAGGGGAGGATTTTCCCAGTTCCTAGATGTCCCAATAGGTGTTGCCACTAAGAGTCAACTCATGTACTCTCAACAATATATTAGGGTTGATGTACTATCCCCAGTTGATTTTCAGGTGTCTGGTGGACATCTGAAGATCGCCTCTTTTGGTGCAAAGAAGGTTAGGTGCCTCTCACTCTTAGTGACTACCATAGCCCTCTTTACTAGTGATGGGAAGTGCATTAGATGCTCTCTTTTGTATTATGTTGATTCATTGGTACAGAGACCACGGTGTATCAGATGGTTTGCCATTTTTTTGTGGCAGTTTTGTATATCGCTTGACAAATGGCGTGTTATGATATGTGGGAGGTCAAACTTCCCTTTTGCCTCAGAGTTGTTTTGTTTATTTTTTGAGAGGTTTCTAGAGACGAGGCTGACTTTTGTCCATCATCCTGCTAGGATGAGGACTTATGTGCGGATGCGCATGTGGGGGAAGATGATGCCCAAGAGGGGCTAGCCAAAGTTTCCGACCATGATTTCGCCAGACACATTAGGGCTACTGGGCACTGCAGCAGATCACATGTTCGTGATGGTGTCGTGTCCTTACGTGGGTTTGGATTTTCGAGGATCACTGAACATCCTCTTCACACCGGATGATAGAAGTAATATTAGTGTTTTGTTTAAATTAATATAGTTTCATTTTATTGTCTTACTTAATTAGAATAAAATTAATTCTAACACATTTTTTAATTTATTTTATTAAATTGTTTAATGAATTAACTGTGTAATTATTGTTCTGTACTATATATTTTGCAGATATTGGCACTTTCATTGGGGACATGCCTCCTCCCCCAGTAGATGACGATGAGGAGATGATGCATGAGGTCGCGGTGGGTTAGGGTCCTCGGGTGCAGATACCCGACAACATGCGTCGTAGGCCCGATACCAAATTCAGGTTGGATTTGGGCGACTAACTCTCTGCACTTTTGACTAAGGTGGGAGTCCACCTTGCCCTAATGCGATAAATCAGGGCAGATCCTACGCTCTTGGAGATTTAGAGGGATATGTCGCATGATTTGATGCCTCTTATGCATCATATCGTCGGAGTTTCCAGACTAATAGCAGCGAGGAGGGCTCACGATGATAGGCACAACTCTTCTTCCAATACGACTCGTTCGTCCAGTACCCCATTGATTGATGAGGATGTTCGTGATCATCCTTCTCCACATCCTCCTCCTCCTCCTCCATCACCTCACCTGATCACGAGGAGGCATCACATATTACTCATCCTCCTCTTTCACCTCACCTAGATGAGCATGTCAGACCCATTTCTCATCCTCCTCGTTCACCTCACCTAGATGAGCATGCCAGACCTATTCCTCATCCTCCTCTTTCACCTCACCTAGATGAGCAGGCAGGACCTATTCATCATGCATCATCTTCCACTACAGGCCATGCCTCCACTACTATTGTAGATATGCATATTATCGACCCACTGGCTGGACCAGATATGTTATAGCAAT